>CM076581.1:516914526-517058945 GCA_034641835.2 Pinus albicaulis
ACCCAAAATCCCGCAACAGAGAAAAACGCTAATCATGTGAGGAGTGTTATATGTCCAAAATATAAAAAGACTATCAGACCATATCAATAAACCAGCAACATAGACCAGCATCGCTAGTTTTGAAGGCAGAGTGATAAACATTAATCATTTTTTTTTTCACAAGAGAAAAGACGATGTTTTCAATATATTGTATGAAGTAAAACAGTCCATGAAGTCATTACATTTTCACATCTTAAGATTGGAACCCAAATATCCATCCAGAAAAGTGGAAGTCCCACCCCAGACAATGATAGAAAAATACCCCATGTCACATACAACGACCTGATATAAAACCCAGTAACGGTCCACATGGAGATTATCGACAATCTGAGAAAGCATCCAAATATTCCCAAGGCATCTATAAGAAAGTGAAATAGCAGTATGTAGAATAGTAAAGCAACAGATAGAGTACGTACCGACGTCCATTGTTCCAAATACAAATTAAAGTACCCAAAATCCTTGAACAGAAAAAACGCTAATCATGTGAGGAGTGTGATATGTCCAAAATATAAAAAGACCATCAGACCATATCAATAAACCAGCAACATAGACCAGCATCGCTAGTTTTGAAGGCAGAATGATAAACATTAATCATTTTTTTTTCAGAAGAGAAAAAACGCTATTTTGAATATATTATATGAAGTAAAACAGTCCATGAAGTCATTACATTTTCACATCCGAAGATTGGAACCCAAATATCCATCCAGAAAAGTGGAAGTCCCACCCCAGACAATGATAGAAAAATACCCCATGTCACATACAGGGACATGATATAAAATCCAATAACGGTCCACATGGAGATTATCGACAATCTGAGAAAGCATTCAAATATGCCCGAGGCATCTATAAGAAAGTGAAATAGTAGTATGTAGAACAGTAAAGCAACAGATAGAGTACCGACGTCCATTGTTCCAAATACAAATTAAAGTACCCAAAATCCTTGAACAGATCAAGAAAAAAGCTAATCATGTGAGAATTCAAAGTAAAGTTAATCTATTAACATTGCGAATAAAATTACACCGAAGTCAAAAACATTGCCTGGCCATACTCATGGCAAATTTGTCATCAAAAAATAAAAAAATTAAGAAGACTGCCCTCATACGGGGAAACCAGTCTTGAACGTTTAATTTACAGAATTCAAAAATATTACTTAAAGGTCCAGCACAGTAAAATAAACTAAAAGCAACCCAATTAACTGGGCCTGCTAAGCAAGAAAAACAAATTAACCAAACTACTCCTCCGCTGGTTCCTCCACCATTCGGCACCATCCTTCGGAAGGTCCAGGATCGCTAGGTGCTACCTCCACATGCATGCCACGACTCCCCTCCTGAAGGCCCGAATGCTGGCCGGCTTTTTCCGAGCTCAGACCCGCCGGACGGGTGCATTCTTCTTCCGTTTGGGCCTCCTCGCGGAAGACCACAGTGACTACAGCTGTGATTCGCGGGCGGTTGAGAGAGCAATCAAAGGAAAATTGCGCAGTGCGCGTCGTGGGAGAAGGTGAACTAGCGGTGGGGAAGCCAGGAGCAGGGGAATCCATACGGTGGCCAGATGCTACAAGCCGACCCCGCCCACTCCTAGTATTTAGATATCGACCTAAGTAATAATCACTGGACTGGCCGGAAGTCATCTCTGTTGAGGTGCTGGAGGGAGCGCGCCGGGATTGACCTCTAGTGCTCCCCCTGCGGAAACGCATCCTATGACGCACGCGAGGCATGGGTGCAATCTCAGGCATAGTGGGCACAAGAGACGAAGAATCAGAATTCCAATTAACAGAGGAAGACAAACAGAGACATAACCGAGAGAAATGGAAATATGCAGCAAAGTCTAGGCAGAAGTTCCGCTGGCCACTTCTCCTTATCGTCACAGTTACCAGGCAGTGTAATCCAGCAACCGGCTTGTCTGAAAAACCATGGCTAAACGCCATTTTGTATGTCGACCCGTCTGCAATGCAATCAAAGGACGCCTGTCATAATGAATCTCTGATCATTAATAATGAGAGCCGAAGGCCGGATCAAATTGGAGCGTGCGGAATCGCTCAGAGGAGTGGAGGTCCGATCTTGAACAGTGTTAAAAATTAATTAATGTAGATTTGATGTGAAAACTTAATTGAACAGCGTTAAATGTTAATGCGAATGATATGAAATCGCCATATCTATGTCCCATCACCTTAAACGCCATCGAATGCACCCGCAGCCGGGAGCAGGGCAAGTTTTTATTGAGGACACGTGGCAAAAATTGATTGGAGCGGATATTTGTTTGGGCCGCTCGTGCAGTGGAAATCCGGACCCGTAAAATATTAGGGCGAATTTGATAAGAAATTCGCGTCACAAAATTGGCCGACGTCAGCAGGCTATTTTGGAATGCGAATTTGGTTTGAATTATGGTTTATCGCCGTTTGAAGTCCGGCGGGCTTGACTTAAGAACAATTTTGTTTGATCCCATCTTATAAAATTTGTGTTGGTTTTCTTTGATAATACACATATTAAAATCTCGCTTAATAACGAGACAAAATTGTTGTGCTTTCAGAACCTGACCCGAGGATTGGACATGAGTTAACAAACAAAAGGATAGTGGAACCAGACATGCACCCGTGGTCAAGCCCTCTACCAAAACCACGAGCGGAATCACAAAAGCGGGTTGCCCATATCGCACCGCTTTTGCGGAGTAGGCAGTATTTCCTATTCGTGAGCGATTCCATAGGGAATGCGACATGTGGCGAAGTGACCCCGGCAAACAACCGTTTAACCCATGCCATCGCACGTTAAAGCCCGACGTTGGAAGCCGAGCGAAATTGCCAAGAGTCGTTGATTTGGAGAAGGGCCATCGGACGGTGGTCGCACGTTGAACTTGCCCGGAGGTTAACTAAGGTGTGCGGAGGATAGCCAGGTACGATACGAGTGTTTGATTGGTTATTGATACATATAGGTGGGGCCGGAGTATAATGAAATTGTTTAATTAAACGATTGGCGGATAATTAGCATAAGTCTGGAGCGTGATTGTTGTAAGGCTGGGTGGTGAAATATAGAGCCGAAAGTTCATTACAAGTTATTTATTTAAAAAGAAAAGTGGAGTATAAATACAAAGTGTTGAAATTTAAACATTGGTTATAAGGATTGGAGATAATATAAAGTCGGGAATATAAATTAAAGTCCAACCATTGTGGATAGTATTTATTTATCAAATTCTACGAATTTGATAAATAAACCCGAAGAAAGAAGAAGTCAATTAAGACTCAGGCTGGAGGAAAAGAACGGAGTACACCAAGGGAAAATGCTGACAGAGCGATTGTAGACACACCAGCTCTCCTTGGGGGTCCAATTTCAGTTTTGTTGCGTCACACGATGATCTCTCTTCTCTGGCATTTACTTGTATTGAAGATCACTATTCTAGGAATAAGGAGTTATTTTTTCCAAAAATAACCCTAGCCAAACATTGACAATGCATCAAGGATATCTTTCTATGCTTCATAAGCACATTTGTTCTACTTCTAAATCATGTCTTGGAAGTGGTTGTTGTGCTGGAAATTATTCACCAGTTGGTTTCATACCAAAGTATTTTTCACATTTTCAACATCCAATACATGAAAAAAGATAATGGTTTAAAACAACCTAAATATTTGAAATTTTGCAAGAATTGTCTGGCACACTTTGAATATGAATTTTGAAGTCAAGTGCATGATGCTGTATAGGATCAAGTGTCATTTTGAATACCAAATGTTTCACAAGAAACTTCTCAACATGCTACCCTGCAGTAAGGATTAAGTGACAATATTGCATCAACTATTTCCATAATAAAAGTGCACCTCGGCCATAAGACTAAACAACTACAAATGTTGTAGATCTAACAAGACCACACAATCAAATGTATTCCACAAGGCCAATACCGTATGAAAAATGAAAAGGAGTTTGCAACCAAAAATACCTTAGGCAACTAATTCAATTAGATACACCAAACCATCAGCAAAAAGGAAAACCAGCCTACTCAAAAGGCAAGCGTTTACCTTCTTTGACAAAATTTTGAGTTCCGAAACAAGGGCCTTTATTGTCTTGTCAATGCCCCTAGTAATTTGAACGGGGTTTGCACCTGCTGAAACAACCTAAACAAAAAGGTTTCATTTCAAATTATTTTCCACAAATTTAAGATACAACCATTGTCAGTTTTGTATTTCCTAACAAGCTCATAAATTTTGACAAAAGAACCAACATTTTTTAATACCTGATAGCAATTTTTTCACTCAAAAACTATCTTAGACTCAATAAACTCAACCCAAAACTAAAAAACCAAACACCATAAGACCCTACAAAAATGAATAGATGATCTTAATCCAGTACCATCGACAAAAAGTTACCTTTACACCCTCACTTATTAAACCCCGTGCTGTTGAATTTTAACTTCAACTGCTGCAGCAGAAGGACGGATGCAGCAGCAACATTTTTTTTTGGAGGTTGCTTGCATGCCATCCAGAAATTTAATTCAGCATTTAAAATTCCTGCAAGTTTTTTTGTAGACGGCCACAGCCATATTTCTGTACAGGATTGTATTTAAACACAACAACCAGCATTAACGCAATTCACCAACCAGAAATTAAACAAATAGAAATTTACCCCCCAGTTTTGTAAATTCAAAAGGAGGACACGTGGAGCATTAATATTGGATCGCATGAAATTGAAGGGAATTTGAAAACCTGAAAACCAGACCCGAATTTTTTATAAGGCACATTGGATTGAGAATTCGCGTTACAAATTAGGCAGACGTCAGCATCCCATTTTTGAACGCGAATTTGGTTTGAAATTCAATCTATTCAGACTTTTGAAGTCCGACGGAAAGGGTTCTTTAATGTTTTGATAGTTTAATTTTATGTATGCTTTAATATATACATATGTTTTAAACATATGTTATATATATATCACATGCGAAATGAAAGGTGGGCCATAGAATTTAGTTTTAATTTTATTTTTTTTAAAAGAGGGTTTATTATAATATGTTTTATATGTTACGGCATATAAAAATAAAAAGGACAAAAAAGCTTGGTAGTTTTTTTTTATAGACAGTACGTAAATTTTTTATTACACAGTAGTGTGTAAAAAGTGAAAGACTGAGTGTAACTTTTTAAGTGTGTATGCACAGCAGTGCGAAAGTGAAAAACACAGCAGAGTGTTTTAGAGACAGAGTATGTTTGTTTTGAATAGACAGTGAGTTGGTTTTATGCACTGCGTTTTGTAGCAATCATAATTTTGTAATCCCTCTCAGTGAGGAAGAAGTGTAATATTTTTTTTTTGAGTTATTGAAGGGAATAGAAGTTTGTTTTCAAAGTATTGAAACTCTGTCTCCTGTCAAAGAAATTTTTATTTTCTCTGTGTTAGAGGAAGGGAGATTTATGGGTGGTTCTTATGAATCAACCAA
The DNA here is from genome assembly GCA_034641835.2 of Pinus albicaulis. Classification (NCBI taxonomy): domain Eukaryota; kingdom Viridiplantae; phylum Streptophyta; class Pinopsida; order Pinales; family Pinaceae; genus Pinus; species Pinus albicaulis. The sequence continues at coordinate 516,919,969 of CM076581.1, forward strand.
CCATTCAAAACATGCTCATCAATCCAAACCATAAGTATTATGTGACAATATTCAAGCAGGCACTGAATCGGATTTCTGAAGCTATGTTAGAGAAACCCTAAACTCTCAATGAAAATAGGTGAAATGTGGCACCACTCAGAGATTGACATGTGCCAATTGGTACAAGTGGTAGACAATTGGCATGCTCAAACAACGAGGTGATGCAGGAATGACATGAGGGAGAAAATATCAGAAAAGCCCCAAATCTCGAGAACTAAAGCTCATCACCAACCTGAGATTGACAACTTTACATGATGTAACCTATGAAATCGTAAATGGAGAAATCATAGTAACAATAAAGTAACCTATGTAACAATAAAGTCGGATTCATCCTGGGAGTGGTAATGGGAGAAATCATAGTGAACAACAGAAAACATGCAGAGTTGCTTACAATCAAATAGATGAAAAAACACATACAAAAAACCTAGATAATAATCATGAACAAGCTTAATATTGAATTATGAACTGTAAAGGAACTTACAAAATGTGACATTACGAACTTGGTCAAGCGCACAAGCAAAAATATCCTGGACATGACCCTGGTTGACAAGTTGTATTTCTCATGATGCAAGAGGATTCGTACCTGCACTGCCAAGTCAATAAAAATCCATCATTATCTATACAATAAATACAAGTAATTGATGTAGTATTTTTTACTCTAAGATGCATTCTTATGATAATGTTAGAACATATGTTGAAAATGTCAAAACATACCCGAATAAGCTCCTCTTCATTTCAAGAACAATTTATTGGAGTCGCATGAACTTGGAACAAGCCTCCCACGATCTGAAAGAGTAGCAACTAAGTCAACAGTGACTTTTTTGTTGCTACGCTGGATCAAGGGAGGTTTGCCCCAAGATTAAATCGCTCCAATAAATTATTCTCTACTAAACAGGGCCAACCACGTGAAGGTGGAAGCTCTTATGGCCCCTCCCCCCCCCTCACATCACTCTCAATTCCCCAATACCCAATCTATATTTCATTTTTTACTTTCATGAGTATAAAAAAAAATATTCAATAACTAATAAAAAAACAATTCAACAAAAAGTATGCAAGGAAACATTGCAATTAATGCTTGACATAAAAATAGTATGATAAATGAGTTTTTTATATAACGCAAAAAACGTTCCAAGTATGGTAACGTTTGTCTTATAATAATACAATATTTTACATTGTCAAATTTTATTTTTCTTCTTCATATTTTTAAAGCTCCTAATTACATCATCAATATCATCGTGCTCTGCTCCTGTTTCGTGCCTTTCAACCTGCACTGCTGACCTAGTTGTGTATTCGCGATGTCTGGGCTCATCCAGTGACGGGGCATCGCCTACAAAAACAGATAATATTAAATTTTAATTGTCAGTTTTTAAATATCATTGAACTAGTTCGGTAATATTAATAATAAAAAATTGCAATGAGATTATTTACCTGGTGCACCAGTTGTCGCCGCTGACCTAGTTGCGTTGTCACGATGTCTGGTCTCATCCAGTGACGGGGCATCGCCTCCAAAAATAGATAATATTAAATTTTAATTATCAGTTTTTAAATATCATTGAACTAGTTCGGTAATATTAATAAAAAAAATTGCAATGAGATTATTTACCTGGTGCACCAGTTGTCGCCGTTGGGACTGTTGCCCTGTCTTCCTCTCTGGTGGTAAGATCCTCAAGGGAAACATTCTCTGTCATTTAAACAAAAAACGCTATAAGGACAACCATCAAGGTATAATTAGAAAAAATTATAAGTGGAAATTAATTACCGTCACGGCCCTCACTGATAGCAGCATTGTCGGCCTGGTCCCCACTACAATGATCAAAGCAAATGAAAGAGGATCATCTATATCCTGCTCTAAAATCAAGTAATTAATTGCCTCTGCAGTTGTTGCTCCCCCGATTAAATAAAGTTGTTAGACATTAAATTTATGGACGAAACAAAAAATATTGAAAGGTTAATGTTTTACCTTATCAGTATCAGAGATTCTGGGACTGCCTCAAGCTTTTCTTCATAATACCAACTATGCCTTGATAGCCAAAACCTGAAAGCGAGTATTTTATCTTCCTCTGTAGTTTCTGTTCCGAAGTCATCACCCTACATTACATATGATTGTGTATTTTTAATCATATTTGATAGGATTACAAAAATGTTGGAAGGCGATACAATTAATTATAAGTTGTTTAGCTACTTAATTACAATTCTTGCAGCTAATTTCAAGTAGCCGCCCTGGCCTAGCTTGTGATGGCCCTTTTTTTCAATCCTAGCTTTGGTTGCCTTTGAGGTGTCAGGCAACCTAGCATCAAAATATTGAAGTCATATATGACGTAGCACACTTTTATTTTAGACATAGAGAAAATTAAAGCTATTGAATTAAAGTTGTAATTTACCTTGCGGGTCCAGTTGGCATTTTTCCTTCTTTCTTTGCCATTTTCTCTTTTCCGTCATGGATGAGTGCTCTCCACTCACTCTCTGAAACTGCGAGAGGACGCTCATATCTAGGGTTAAATTGCAATTGCATCCTATAGGTGTCCCTGGTATATTTCAAATATTTGCCGGCTACCTGAGCCACCGCTTTTCTGTCAAATGTGTCGACCCCAAAAAGGGCTTCTAGATAATCTAGAAGTTCTTTTTTCAGGTTGGAATTCTGGGAATTCCACCTTGTACGTATGGTTGGGCCAAAAATTACCAAAGCATGGCTCTCCAGAATCCTGTAGAACTCATTGTTTCCTACACAGAATAAAACCAAAAGAAAAAGAAGATATTATCATTAACTTAAAAATAAAAATCATGATAAATATGTTTTAGATAAAGTACATGAAATAGTTAAAATATTAAAATTTACCTGGGAGTTGTACATGCTTTATAGGGACACCCTCATCGTTCACAAACAACGTGCCATTAATGGTCCCTGTGGAGCTGACACGTGTAGCTCCAGGAAATGCAATAATGTAGTTGGCCATATCAGCCTCATCATTGCCAACACGTTCAGCGGTTGGCTGGGTGTCTGCTTCGGCAGGGTGTGTTTCTTGGGTGGAACCTAAAGGAGTAGAAGGTGTACGAGAGGGTTTTTGGGCAATCTCTTGCCCTTGTGTCCCACTACCACCAACACCGGATTCAGCAAGTGCCAGAAAATGCTACATACAAAAGAAATTTTTGCTAGTTTAGTCAATGTAAAAATTAAAAATCAAACTATCACAATTCATCTCATGCAGAACAAAAAAAATATCCTTTTGAATTTTTATTATTACCTGATATCTATTTAGCTGCCTCATAAGATGTTGTATCCTCTCTTCTGTTTCAGGTGTTTGAGGCACGTCTATCAAAGCATTAAATTTCGACCTTGCATCTCGTGCCTTTTTTTGCAACAAGAACACTGGAGATAGGGATGAAGAAAGCTCTTCCTCAAAGAGGGAATCATCAGGCGTACCATGGCTAGGTGTTTGCATATTTGAACAAAATTAATATTATTTCAATTATGTAAATAACTAAAATACTTGAAGATAGAGCAATGCTGGCACTTTACATGTTCTTCCGCTGGCCTCTTTTCGCGATCATCCCGTCTCGGGGTTGTTCCTGTACTGCCCTGATCAGTCCGCCACATTGCAATAAAATTATAAATGTAAAAACTTGAAAACAATATCTAACTTGAAAACACAAAATGAAAACTGAAATAATTTCTAATAAGACACCGGAAGACAGAGTTAGAGTTTCAAATATGCCTTGCATTGAATTCAGTCCCGGAAACATGTCATTGCACATTAAGGCACCCAAACATTCAATCCACGAATGATATATTTAAGTAGGCTTCTCCTATTCTGGGAAAACACCATACCTATAATGCATTCACTTGTATGTATAAAGGGAAAGGAAAACATGTTTTCATACAACGGTGACAAAGGCATCTTGGGGAAAGGTATCTTCACTTTTTATTTATGTTGTTCACCCACACCACTCGTGTGTTTTCACTAATCCTGTTTTGTCATTTTTGGATTCAAATTAAGTTAAGGCCTTAAGTATTTTTTGACCTTTCGGTGTAGTTTTTATAAGTGGCATGTATGGATTTTCCATTAATTCTGCACTTTTTCTCTTCATGCGCATGTTTCCCCGGAAATCAAATGCATGATTTAGTCCCATACATTTAACAAGTTGTTGGATCAACTCCATAGGAAATATCATGTTTCCTATTCAATCAAAATTTATCTCAATTAGGGTAGGTAGGAAGGTTTTCCCTTTGTATTAATAGGGCACTTCTAGCTTGCATTTTTATTATATCTTTCAAATTTAGTGTCGTTTCAATTAGGGCATGAATTTTTGCAACTTTCAAGGTGAGAATCAACAAAGACAAATTTTTGTGATGGATGACTAGATATGACTCCATGGCCAGAGGAAAAGGCACTAATCTACTTCTTCAAATATCTATAGTTCTCATTCACCTCATACGAAGATGGTCCCCGATTTTGAGCCAAATGTTGCAGCAAAAAGTCCCCCCCCTCCATAATTTGATATTCAATGGAAATTTCTTAAATTGATGATGGGGCATGATTATGGAACATTGGCACATACATATGTAATGGAATTCCAAGATCATGATATATGTTTGCATATGTTTATGGCAATGTTCCACCAAGTCCCCCGGAGGTGGGAGCGAGGGGGCGAGGGAGCGCGGGAGCGGCCTATGCAAAAGCTCCCTACCAATTTTCAGGAAACGTGGGGGGACGTCGGGGTCATAAAAATTATAAAATTTAATATTTAAAATGTAACTATATTTTTGCAAGGAATGTATATACAATCATCATACACTTGCATCATGAAAGATAAATCATAAATGATAAAATTATAAATCGATGAATGATGAATCATATAATTGAAACAAATTTAAAAGTTAAAAGTTAAAACATACATCATACAATCATGCATGTAAGTTTGTAAGTTTGTAACTATATAATCATTAATGTAACTACTAACAATGTACAATGAAAATAAAGTTTAAGATATCATCTGACATATTATATCAAGATTCAAAATAGAGTTTAAACTGAAGTTTACAACTCAAGTCTGAAACATAAAACTTAAACGCAAATAAGTTATGTCTGAAACATAAAACATAAAACATAACATATGAATATCAATTGATATCATCATACTGATAAATGAGCATAAATGCTCAAGTTAATGCCCCACTAGTCTCTGCATCCAACTTCTGCACGAATATATCAAGATCAACCATGTCACCATCTGAATCAGAATCACTTGGAATCTCAAATATGCTAAGTGGCACATCAACTTTTAACACGAAACCATAAACTAAAAGGGGCGGTGAGGGGACGTGAGGGGGCGTGAGGAAAACATCCCCTATAAGTCCCCAAGACCCCGGAGCGCGAGGGGGCGAGGAATATAGACCCCTAGGTGGGGGGGCGAGACCCCGTGTAACACTGGTTTATGGAGGTGGTGGAGCAAAAAAGAGCTCAAATAGAGCTGAAATTTTTCACATAAAAAGGATTGTGGGCTTGACTAATGGTTCCATTTAAAAAATGATATCTAGACAGAGAATAAGTGTAGCATGCAAACATGCATTGAAAATCCATCCGAGTTTGCATTGTATTACTTATGATGGATTCAAATTTGGGTTTCAAAATGCCAGGTTATGGCATGATTTTGTCGAGAAACCCTTAGTTGGATTCTCATGTTGGTTTAATTTATATTTTAAGTTTGTTTTGCAATCTTTAGGTGATAGTAACTCATGAACTAGGTTACCAATGTGTAACAATCATATTTCAAGAATAAAGTTGTGATTTTTTTATATTATTATTATTATCTATTAGCTACGAGTATTGACACCTAATGCCTGGAATTTTGACATCTTGATAGCATGGATAATTTCGAAAATGTTTTTAGTAATGTTAACATAATAACTATCATTACGTATCTTCACTTTTGTCACCATAATAGACCTGTGATATGGACTCATCACACAACTTCATATGCTATGTCCCAACAAGTTCAAACTGGTTGAACCTACCTCATAGTGTGGTTATTAAGGACAAGCTGCTTGATATATAACTCGATAGCATAGACCACGTTGCAGTTCTAAAAAGAATCCTCAAGTGTCAAAAAACTTCACAATATGTTCTACTATAAAGCCTTTTGGGATACCTGAAATAATATATGTATCATTGATGAATTTTAAAGTATGACAAGATCCAGAGGAAAAGGAAATCAATGGAAGAGTGATCCACAAATGAGAACCTAGAATTTAGCATCAGATGAGTTAGAGTCTAGGAAATTGAAACCCTATAATTTTAATTAGTGATGAAGGACATCACATAGGTAATTATATTTTCATGTAGAATAATATGTTAATTCAAATTTAAACTACACAATATGAAAGGCATACCATAAATTTTTCCACGTAAGTCCAAACAACCTATAAAAAGGGAAAACCTTCTTTTTCCATGGGAAATAATTTACCTTTCCTTTTTCAAGGCAATCTAAATCACAAAAAATATGAACTATACCGCACACATTCTTGGATAATGTGAAAGTGGAAAAGGAATACCCTACACAAGTGATGCACACATGTACATTTGAACACTAATAGATTTTTGTAGTTGAAATGCAATGCTTGTTTTCATTTAAATGTAGGGTGTTTAAAGCAGGGAGAAATAATGGCTGCCAAATTAATAAGCGTTTCTTGGGAAAATTTTAAATCTTGTATTGGGTGATGAAGATAATAGAGGGTATTGAATCTTGATTCTTGACATCTAGAGAGAACCCTACAGCCTAACACAATCCAATGGAATTGACCAAAAAAACCCAAATAGAGTCAACCCTACTATAGGAGGAAGGGCCTGCAGTAAGAACTTACCATTTTGCAAGAGCTGAGGGCGAATGTTGTTCTGCAAGAGCTGAGGGCGAACGCTGAGGGCGAATGGTGTTCTGCAAGAGCTGAGGGCGAACGCTGAGGGCGAATGCTGAGGGCAAAGGCTGTTCTGCAAGAGCTGAGGGCGAATGCAGGGCGAATGCTGTTCTGAGCATCGGCATGGTGATCGGCGCCGAGGGCGACGTCGAAGGCTTCGTGCTGATGAACGACCTGTCAAGAGCTGAGGGCGAATGCTGAGGGCGAATGGTGTTCTTCAAGAGCGGAGGGCGAATGCGCGCGTGATATCAGACGTTAATGTAGCACACATGTGCATTTGAACACTAATAGATTTTTGTAGTTGAAATGCAATGCTTGTTTTCATTTAAATGTAGGGTTTTTAAAGCAGGGAGAAATAATGGCCGCCAAATTAATAAGCGTTTCTTTGGGAAAAATTTAAATCTTGTATTGGGTGATGAAGATAATAGAGGGTATTGAATCTTGATTCTTGACATCTAGAGAGAACCCTACAGCCTAACACAATCCAATGGAATTGACCAAAAAAACCCAAATAGAGTCAACCCTACTATAGGAGGAAGGGCCTGCAGTAAGAACTTACCATTTTGCAAGAGCCGAGGGCGAATGCTGTTATGTAAGAGCTCAGGGCGAATGCTGAGGGCGAATGCTGAAGGCAAATGTTGTTCTGCAAGAGCTGAGGGCGAATGCTGAGGGCGAATGCTGTTCTGCAAGAGCGGAGGGCAAATGCGCGCGTGATATCAGACGTTAATGTAGCACACATGTACATTTGAACACTAATAGATTTTTGTAGTTGAAATGCAATGCTTGTTTTCATTTAAATGTAGGTTTTTTAAAGCAGGGAGAAATAATGGCTGCCAATTTAATAAGCGTTTCTTTGGGAAAAATTTAAATCTTGTATTGGGTGATGAAGATAATAGAGGGTATTGAATCTTGATTCTTGACATCTACAGAGAACCCTATAGCCTAACACAATCCAATGGAATTGACCAAAAAAACCCAAATAGAGTCAACCCTACTATAGGAGGAAGGGCCTGCAGTAAGAACTTACCATTTTGCAAGAGCTGAGGGCGAATGCTGTTCTGCAAGAGCTGAGGGCGAATGTTGTTCTACAAGAGCTGAGGGTGAACGCTTAGGGCGAATGCTGAGGGAAAATGATGTTCTGCAAGAGATGAGCGCGAATTCTGAGGGAAAATGCTGTTCTGCAAGAGCAGAGGGCGAATGCACGCGTGATATCAAACGTTAATGTAGTTATTGCGACAAATACAAAACAATAAAATCATTTTTATGTAGCGCGCATATAAGTTTCGAATTTTTATGTAGCGCGCATATAAGTTTGGTATTTTTATGTAGCGTGAAAATAACTGTCGTTATACCGACGGCGGAAAAGGCGTCGCTATTACGACGAGTACTTCAAACACGGTAATGGCGATACCCAGAATAAAGTCGGCCACATACAGAGCCGTCCCGTCAGCGACGCTTTTAATAAGGGTGTCACAATTGCGATTGTTTTTTCACCGTCGAATTGCGATGTCGCTTTCAAAGTGCTCGCATTGCCACTGCAGACGCCGGGATAGAGAAAAGGCTCGGCAAGATGGAAAATTTATAAATTTCTGACATTTGGTCGTTGCCGAAACAAGTGTCAATTTCCGCCAAATGTAGTAGTGTACATTGTACAATCGGGTAGAAAGCTATGTCAGTGTGGGTATATGTATTATGTGGTGTTCTACGTTGTGTGTGGATATATGTGTTTTGATTTACTGTTGGCTTAATGGGGCCTAGACCCAGGTTCAATGTGACTGCGCAATCCAACAAAACCCACTATTACCGACCCGTTCGGAAACAACCTGCTTGTGCAGCTTGAAGTCTCACCCGAGGAAATATAGGGGATGATAGAACCAAGTTTTTGGATCCAGAGTGATAGAGGATTGTGGATATAGGGCTTTTCCTTCTTTACAGAGCTTCGTAGGTCAGATCTATCAATAATACATCCATTGTTCAATACATCTATTGAACTTACTAATAGACTGTGTGATCTTACTTATTCATGCATTAAACAAAGTAAACAACCATAAAAAATACTGCGATATTCAATTACAGATCAAACCCCTTATTCAACACATAAATTCATAAATAATAAGTAAAAGCAAAAATATCAATATAACTCAAATCTTTATAACATTTCTTTCATTAATAGCCAGATCCTTCTCATACATTCAATTCCACCATGCGCACACATCTGTAGGGGTCTGCGCACACAACTGTAGACTTGCTAAGGTCTCCATGCACTGAATTGTAACAAATTTTCCTCTAACCAAAAACAAAGACTCTGACTTAAAAACAATCTCACATCCAGATACATCTCATTAGATCTATCATTTAAGCTTATCCTTTGACCTCTATCTAGACTCCTTATATAGGTTTGGCATTTATGGTCCAAAACCATGGGTGAAGTCCAACCTTCACAAAATAATCCCATCCCATTACATAATAAGGGGATTTCACCCACCCCAAAGCCCATATGACTCAAAATAGACTCTGTGCTGCGCGCTCCACTCCTCAATCTGCAAAGTCTTTTCTTGTTGCTTACTTTGTGGGGATCTCATCTCCAACAGCCCCCCAAGACAAAATTGTGACTCGTCTTGAGTCACAAAGCTGGTGCGCCTTCTATTTTTGCTTTGATTCCACTCAAGGAATCCTTCAATGGTGGAACCGCTTCGACACACTTCTTTTCAAACTCTTTGACTTCCCCGAGTAGTGTCTCTGTAACTTTCTTGGTTTCCTTTTGTTCGAATCCTCTTTGCAATGTGCACAGTGCATTCAACTTCTTTTATGCAGTTTGAGAGAGTTAGCTGGCCTCCGCTTCCCATGGTTTCATTCTATCTGTAAGTAGCTTCTCCTTCCTGTGTAGCTCATCGACCTGATCCTATAATAATTTACCTTCTTGGAGACCGGTAAGCCACTGCATTGGTGCTAAGTTCTTTGTATTGACCTTAATCTGATCCATTTGTTCAATATTTTCGCGCACTTTGGCCTCTATATTTTTCACCTAAGGGTCCTCCCATAGTGAGGTCTATACATTGAGAACTTCCCCAAAGACATTTTCACACTCTTGTATGTGGGACTCAACCTGTTCTATGGCAAATTTCAATTCTGTTGCACACTACTCTCGAACTTATGGCGGAGTAGTGGCTACAATTGCATCTGCAGCTCAACTATCTTCATGTATAATTCAAGGCGCACTTCGTCGACCTTGGATTTAGAGTCCTTAACTGTTGTGGCAAGATTGACCAATTTTTTTGTTGGTGTAGTTGCAGCCTGAATCTGGAGCTTTGGTAGCTCGCTGCAAGCCTTAGAGATGGATTCTTCCACCTTCTGCCTTTGCACTCTCTCAACCTCTTGCTCTTGGATATCAAGCTTATTTTCCTCCTCCATGCTCTGCATTTCCTTCTTAACATCATGAATTATTAGGAGGGCCCATTGTTCTCTGATATTTAGTTCCTCATTAATGCCCTAGTGGAATTCATACAAAGCCTGCAGTGGAAAAGAAACAAGATTCAACTTTTTATTCTGCTAGTGGGCCACCTGCCTTAGCATCTTCGTTGTGTCAAAACTTAGTTTTCCTACATGGATAGGCACTACATGGGTATCATAGGTTAGCACCAACTCATGTGCAACTTTACTTGTACCGGCTTGTGCCCCGCTTGGTGGAATCATGCTCGCTTGCAACCCACTCGCCTAATTCACGCTGGCCTGAACTGCGCTTACATGTACCTGCATGTCCTGCAAACCTTTATGGACATCATCCAACACTTTGTTATATTTATCTTCAATTTTGACCCATAAATCCTCAATGACCTATCACATAATGTCTCTTATCTCATCAATGTCCCCCTTAGTGAGGACCATTTCTGTCGGGCCATCAGACCTGTCAAATTTGACCTTATATCTTACGCCACCCTTTTTTGGTTGTATTAGCTTGGTGGTAAAAGGGGAGGAGGGGTCATATGGATCTGTGTCAAGGTCACCACCAAGAATATAATCCCATCCAGTCTCTAGAGTCTCTGCTTCAGTGAATTTTCTAATCACATATGTGACTTTCATGTCCTTCATGTTGGCTTAGTGGGCTTCGCCCCACTTGTTCCTTCCTGCTCCATGTGTTTAGAAAGCAGAGTTAACCAATTTCTCTGCCAGTGGCTGATGATGGCTTCCACATATTTTTCTTCGACTAGGTACGATAGCTCATACCATACCCCAGCGAGGTCCTTCTAATTCACCTAGATGTGTACGTGATGGAAGTTCGTTTTGAACTCCACAACCTGTTGATACTACTTCAAAATTCTTGGTGATAACTGAGGATTTTAATTAATCACCGTGCGTAAAATCATCTCAAATCCTATCCAGAAAATTTATTGGGCATAACCCTTGATGGATTTGTCGAATGCCACAGTGAAGCATATCTAGCTGCTTCACATAGATCGGGGTCCACAATGTTGAATTGCAACTCCTCGGGCTCTCTCAATTCCATTAATGCAATTATAAGCAAGAGCCACATGTAGTGGAAATTCTTTCCCTCTTCTTGTGCTGCTTTGCAATCGGCGAGGAATTTAGTGCATAAATATCCTTCCCAGTTATATACAATGCCTTTGGTGCACTCCGCAGCTAAGGCTATTATGGGCGCATAAGCCTCTTCTCCGTGAATTTTCCTCATAATCTTCCCCAAAATAATTTGTGTTGCGAAGCACACAATTCTATCCAAAATGGAGTTAATTAAATAACCCCGGGTTCCCTTCGTTAGATTGTAGTCATTCTTCATCTTATCGGCAAGCTGTGTGCCTTGGTGTTTGCCTACAAAAGACTCCGCGAGGTCTGACCCAAGACAATAAATCTCCATAATTATCCTTATGAGTGTCTCGGTAATGGAGATCTTCTTCCCCAGCCAAAAATAGTCATAATTCACTAAGGCGAGCAATTATCACACACATATAGTGTTGATAGGACTTCACCCAAAGTGTGGCACATAGAGCATGTTGAGTATCATGGCCTCTTGGATACCCTTCACCCATTTCATCAGCTCCAATCTTGTCACTCCTCCTGTATAGGCCTGCTGGCGCAGATATCTACTGGGATCAAACTATGGGTATTTTATCCGATCATTAAAATCCCAATCCTCCATTCTTAGCTAAGGCACCTTGGCTAGTAAGTCTCCTTCCACCGACACCTCATCCAGAATCAATGACATAAACACCTTGTACTTCACTACGTCGGGGTCCTTAACCAGATTCTTAGGCTCCAACTTCCAAGGTGGAATATATGGAGGCAACTTAGAGATAGGTTCGACCTCCTCAGCATCAATTTCTTCTGGGGCTTACTCTGCTTCATCATCATCTGATTCTCTCTCCATGGCATTTTTCTGTCAATCTTGATCTCCCTTACTCCATTGTTCCTTCAGGGTTTTCTTCCAGGGCGACGACCTTAGGACTAGTTTCTTAGGCTTCACGGACAGAGCCACACTTTTGGTCTGCTTCCTGGGCGACCTCAGCCCTGTGGCGATTACTGGCAGTGTGGCTGTCATTGTGGTGTCTAAACCTGGCCGGATTATGTGGTTGAGACCTGCCTTAATCAATGCTTCTCTCAATGTTGTGAAACTATAATTTGACATGCAATAGCTTGCATGGCGCTCTTGTAGACAATAGCTCTCACTTTCAGGTCTTAGCATGCAAGTGTTCGAATGGGGAGTGAGATCCTTGCTTTATAGCGAATTTAGAATTCAAATCGCACAATCACCTTTAGATACTCCTCATAAATTCCAATTTAGTAGCAGATCCACCCATATATGGCCATTAATTTCACCCCTCTCGCTCCTTTTAACGTCCAATTCATTGTGCAATCAAATTTTATTGTTCCAATGGTCATATTTTGGACGAAATCTGCAAGACTCACCCCCTCAACAAAGTCCTACCTTCATCGGCGTAGTAACCTCCAACTATGCCTACATTTAGTCTGTTGTGTAGTACTATGAATGCGATGAAGCCACCCTCCAATAGAATAATTTTGCATTTTTTCATCTCAGTACCCACATATCTCCTTCCTCAACACAAACGTGTTGGCCGAGTCTATCCAAGCAGACTGTTTACAACATTCTTGGGTTTTTTCCGATTGCACAACCCAATCAGGTTGTACCAGAGTCCTCGAATCCTTAATAATGTGAAATACTCCCACCTTGACTTCCTAAAGAGCCTCAAAAAATCATTTCCAACCATCAACGAAGCTATAAGTTAGCAAGAATCCTTCTATAATCTCATCCCAATCCGCAGTGCCATGAAGCAACTATGTTTCGAGATACCACTACTGAGGTATCATATCCAAGGAATGAAAGAACATGTGCACCTACTTTGGTCGAGGTTTCAGTCCAACAAGTAAAATGCTCATGAGGATCCTTCTGACCATCATACTTCTTCGTGATCTTTGTATCAACATGACCAAACCTCAACCTTATTAACTTGCAAAATTCCTTCCATCCTCCTAAAATTTCCCTTGTGGGCCCCACCATCAAAAGCTTAAGTGGAACTTAACGTGAACTCCAAAGCTTCGTATCTATGGTCCTCAGGCACCTTTTTCTCATATTCCTCTAGAAATAAGGCACCATTCCCCATTCCATCATAAAAAGGGAAGTTGTGCACTTCCGAGTGGACACATCACAGAGATTTGGTAACCCTATTACAAAGCTTAGTAGTTAATTCATGCAAGTGATTATGATAGTGTTCCAACTCCTCATCATAATTTGAAACACATGAACTATCGCGCTCCCAACATATTCTGTCATCCACGATGGGATTGATCCATTCTTCGTCCTACGCAGTAAGCTTATATATCTGATCAATCTCAGCATCCCCATACTCATGATGGACATTCTCTGTATAGCGCGTACCGTCGAAAGGATATAATGGAACAACAACTCGGGTACCATTCTTTTCAAAGATAATTTGCCTCTTCTTTAGGTTGATTATAGCATCCATGTTGTAAGCCCAGTCAAATCCCAATAGCACAAGATACATATTACTATCATCAACGATCTCAATAACTTTGAAATCGACCAATACGCCATCTCCATAAATATCTACGCTAATACCCTGAAAATGCCCCATAGGAATGGTCTTCTACTGATTTTCCATCCTAAGATAAATTGGTGACCATTGCAGCTTAGGCCTTTCCATCCACTCCCATGTATGTTTTAGAATAACGTTGTTATCTAATCCTAGATCCAGAATGACTTGATCCATCTCATAGTTTCTGATCTGCGGAGTCAATTGCATCTCTCGACCAGTTCTTTTCTTGTTCTTGTACACCTTATTTACTGCGCGTTTTTCCAGTTGCAGCTTTTCCTTGCCAACACAGTTATCTATCAGCTCCTACAACCCTTCTACAACCTTCTGGTCCCTTAGTAATTTCATACATGTCTGTAAGAACGATGCCAAGATAGACTGATCAAATTCAGTATCTTCTTCCATCTTATCCATTAATGGAAATAGTTGTCTCTACACGGTAGGTGGTGAAGCTATAGGAGTCATAAATGTATTCCTTGCTTCCATGAATATATCTTTCGTGTGATGTACATTAAATCCAACATTATTATCTTATTCTTTCCTTACCCATGTCTCCATCACGGTCTTTTTTCCTTCTATGTGATCTCCTCTGGTACTCACATCACTGCGTGTTACTATGTTAACACTTGGGTTTGCTTGGTACGGTTCAAACCTCATCATTTGTATATTCAGAGCCAGCTGGTGGTTGCGCTTCTCTTGGATTTTAGCTAACAAAATGGTACATTATTTGATTTCATGACCAAATTATTGACAATACTTACAGGAAGGTTCAGTAGAATTCCGAAAACACCTAGAAAAATGTCCATCCTGTCTACAGTGGTAACATATTATATGTGTTGGGCCAGAATTGTGAATTACGGATAAATCACGCTTCCCTAGATATGTGCTAGTCTAGAACAACAGGTGAAAGACTATATGACTATTTTTCCTAACTCAGAATAGATACACAGAGAGGATTGGAGGCTTACTTGTTCAGTCGCTTCCAAATGGCTCCTTCTATCGCTTTCGTTGCAGCTTCAAATTCAAGTGGTTTGTGGGCTGAATGATTCCTGCAAGAAAGAAAAATGAAACAACAGAAGATGCAATAATATAGATATCTATTCAAGCTAGTTAGCTAAACCAGTAAAGCATAAACCAAAGCCAATACAGATGCATATAGGGAAAAATAAGCAGTACTCTTTATTGATGATAGAAGGAGAGGTTACAACCTAATGAATGATTTGAAGTGACCTTCTATAAACGTTCCCAAACCTCATCACAGTATAAATGTCTCCAGCAGAAGCTTCACAAATCTAGCTCTCAATTGAAAATTCTCTAGCATTTCTCTACTCAAATTCTTTCTCCAAGCACTTAGATCTATGCTCAATTTATAGATGAACTATAGGTTTTTTTGAAATCAATAACTTTCAAAAAATAGGAAAGACATGTTTCCAGTCATGTAGATGTCAAATGGACACTTGGATCTAAAGCTTGACACATGTGAACTCTTCTAGAAGGCACTGACCAAGTGGAGATTCCGTAACAATGAGAATTCCGCTCCCAATGTGACCAACGCACCTGTGAATGTCGAGAAGTGCTTTGCAAAGTAGCCTTGCATGGGGCTACTTGCATATGCAACGCACTTAGGTCCCTTAGAGCCTGCGTTGGTGAGCTCTCATATGCTATATAATAAGCTTCAAACCATGGAAAACTTTTCTTGATGAAAGTCTTGCTTGACTTGTCTTGTTTCTTGTCTTAGGGCATGTAGTAGCTGAAATGATAGGGAATGATAGACCCTTGATCATTGGTCCTGGAGATGATGTCTAGTTAACCAGGTCATTGGGAATGGTGCCCAAATTGGCCTATAAAAATTGCCCCCTAAAGCATGAGATCCAAATAATAAGAACATTTGATTGAGATGCTTTACATTGTGATGAGTCTGGAAACGAAATAGAGTGGTCACCTGCATCAATCTTACAATACATTACATCATGATATATTCTCTTTTGATCATAATTGCTGAGGGTAGGCATTCCCATGTTCATCACATAAAACAATCTAATAACATGTACATAATTCAGAAAGTCGTCTTCATTAGAATGTTGTCCAGATGACATGCCTATAGATATAGGCCCATGTTTAGATGACAATATGTATGTAAGGTCACCATACAGATGATGTGTACAAAAATCCTGAAATCGCAGATCGGATGGCTGAAACTAGATCCGAGGTATTCTTATCTCGTTCACTCGATCATTCAGGTACAAGTCTAGCCATGCAAATATATGGTTTGTAGTCGAACATGGAAAGACATTGTTTGATTACCAGCCAATGATGTGAGTTTTTAACAAATGTGAGAGAACCACCATTAATTTCAATGGCCCTCAAGGTACTGCAGTACATTTCGTAAGGCGTGAATATATGATTTGATGTCAAACGCTAAAAAATATTTCAGTCAAAGGTCCGAAAGAAAGGATCTTGTCGATGTTGTAATAAGCCTCATGGTACTGGAATCTGATGTTTCTAAGTGAACTTCCTGGATATTGATTTGTCGTCAACATGAAGTCACCTTATTGCAAAACAGGAGTTACTGATTTCGGAGACAAGGGTATGACTTGATATAGCAATTTTCAGGGATGATGGTCATGAAAATGAAGGTTTATGAGTATTGTAGAAGGATGAGTTTTTAATCACTGGATGACTTCTCTTGAACATATCGGTGACACTGTGATGATTTGGTAGCATTGACCCAAAACCAAAGTGAAGGTATGATGAAACATAGGTATGAATGAACCAACAAGATGACTACACAACCCAAACAGTCACGGACATGGAGTGAAAGAAGTGTCATGTTCAAGAGCAACTTGCTACCAAAAAGAAATTTTGCTTACTTTTCCCAAATTTTCCCCGGTCATTTGTTGACCAGTACCTCTTTATTTTTTAACAAGCTTGAGGAGGATAACATTTTATTGATCTATAATTCAACCCTTTGGGTGAATAAAGTATCGCTATTTAATAATTTAACGAGTCTAGCAATGAATGAAACTCGATTCTTGCCATGATTGACAAGCCTGTCGCTATTTTATGTTTTAACGAGCTTAACAATAGTGACAGCCCAGTCCTTTTTCATATTTAGAGACTCCAAAAGTAATTTTTCGTAAATTTGTCACTCAGATCCAAAAAAGTGTAAAATAATATCTGAGAGAACCTCTTTGGTCATGTTTAACCAAGGTATTCCTTTTTCGTAAATAATCCATCTCAAATTTTAAAAGTGTTAAACTTTATACCTATAATTTATCAATTTATCGTACTTAAGAAGCTCAAGACAAGTGTTTCAAATATTTTCAACATTTTATTCGAAAAGAGCTGAAAGAAGACTGCAAGGGTTCTTTTTCGTTGTTTAATGGGTTTCGAAAAGAGACAAAGCACTAAATCCTTTTTCGTTTTTAACAAAGCTTATGCCATGAAAATACGCTAGGTCAAGTCATTCTTTCAATAAATTTGCATGACTAATTTGTTCATCAGTTGTATTTCCTGTTCAAAACAACATCAAATGGATTAAAAATACCTATTTTATGGTAAAAACATAATAAAACTATAGTCATAGCAATAAATTTAACTTGCAAACAATTAAATGACTACAAAAAGTAGTTTCACTATTCGTTTTTACCATTCCATTGTTACCATTTGCATTTTGGAGCTCTGAACTTGATTTTTCCCCCGAACTTTAGTCGTTGATTGTGGTCGTTTCTGTGGACGGATTTCGTCGCTGTTTGATCCAGGTTAGAACCATGAACCTCCCCTTCCCTTTGGTATTCATTTCATTTCCATTCTTTGAAAATTTTTAGGGTTTTGAGGCCCCTAGGGTAAATTCTGCCCTAAATGAGGGCAACACACCCCTGAATGTTGAAACCTGCGCTGCATAGCAGGTACAGTGAAGGGTATCTGAAAGTGCAACACACTGTCTAAGCCCAGGGAGTGCATTGGGCACAGTTCAAGTTTTTGATTTTCAAGTTGTGCCCAAAATTTGCCTATTTTTTTGCAATGAATGGAATCTAATGGATCTAATGGTTGAATTTCAGGTTTCCATCAGATTAAAATGACGATTACATGGAGGAAAAGAGAACATGAAGAATAATATATGATTGCCTTGAATGATCTGGGTACTGTAAGAACCCTAAGATATTGTGGACTGCTTAAGTACTTCAAATTTTCGAGAATGAGACAACAAATAGAACTCTTGGAGTTCTTAGTTCAAACATGGGATCCAGCGATAGAGGCATTTCACATTAAGAACAAAGTGGTTCCCATAACAGTTGAGGATGTGTATTTTCTCATAGGTTTGTCGAGGAGAGGTTTTCCCATTTCTCTCATAGGGTCTACCGCTAGAGGAGAGACAATGAGGGATTATGTTATGCAATATTTCTATCTAGGGGCAGAACCTAGAAAAGATGGAAAAATAAACATCTGGGATGTCAGGGATTTTCCTTTGAGAACCATCCTTTTTACGATCGCTAAACTTGCTGTCACCATTACACTACATATAGCGAACAGATCATATATGCCGTATGTGCTAGAGTGCTTAGAGCCAACAATCTTCAATTGGTCTGAAGTTGTTCTATCTCATATAAAGGAACAATTGAATAAAGCAAAGGGAGGAAGGAAGAAAAATTTCAGTTATGGTTCAATCCTTATCGCCTTCGCTTTGGAACGGATTCCACTGATGCAGCCACAAAATGTAATATTGGATATATCTAGTCCTAGAGATCCTTAGATGCAGAGATGGGTGGAACTCATGGGTCGTAACGCAACCCAATCGACCGTTGTGTTCTCTACTGCATTGTTCACCTGGTTCCGGCGACAGATTGTCGCCATCGATGAGTATGCATACGCAGGCGTCGAATTTCGAGGAGATCCAGATATAGTATTACCAGAAGGCGCTCAGTGGGGTGCAATAGGTAAGAATGATTTGACCATGTTTTTGATTTTTCTAAGGTTTATACAATGTTTTTGTGTTTTTATTTCTTTCCAAGACTAAACTAAATGTTTGATGTAATGCATATATTGGTCGTGTTCAACTAGTAAAGGAACCAAAGTGTGAATCAGATGTGCCAACAGAAAGGGTTGTTGGGAGAGCAATCCTTCAGGACCTTGATATGGCTGAGACTCTAGCTAAGCTTCAACAGCACATAGAGGGGTTGACCTTCGGGATTCCGGATTGCTGGATCGATGAGCTTCCCATGCGACTGCAGTGACACACTATTGGGGTTCCTAACCATTGGATGCAGTTGCTCCATAGGATTGCTAGATCTATAGAATGTTACCATGAGCACCACTAGTTTACTTATGAATTTTTGCATACATTTTGAAGTCAGATGACCAATGTGTCTTGGGCACAAATTTTGTAAAAACCTAAAACTATCTATCTATATGATTTCAGAGTTTTTCCTATGTTTAATGCGTAATCCTATTCAATGATGTGAATGTTTTCTTTACCTATGTCGCAAATGTCTGTCTAAAACTTGATTATATAATGAATCAGTTAAAGTGTTCAAATTTCTGGAAATGTGTTGATATTGAATGAAATCAAAATGTATTTCCAAAAGTCAAACTCTTAGGAACAATATAAGAAGTGTTGGATTTCTAACAGTATAAACACTAGTAAGTTGTAATACCACAAGTTGTGAGTCTAACCTTATGATTATGTTGTTAATACCAAATGAAATGGCATCATAAATAAGTTCGATCAACGTGCTATACTCAGTGATATTGTTCGTCGATATACCAATACAAATCCCTTGAAAAATCACTAACTCGCTGTTCGAAAGGAAAATGGCCCACACTGCAAAGGATAGATTCTGTGTACTACGACTAGCACCATCAACATATCCAACAAATGGTTCCGAATATTCAGACATCTTCCATAAAATGTAAAGCGGATTACTAACATCAAGAAAACTCTAAAAACAAATTAAGATAGTGAATGAAAATCAACAACATATAAATAATATAATACAAAAAACTACTATGCTCATGATTAAGCATAGTAACGTTTCAAATACAATGCATTTCTAGGCTGTGCCAATGGAATTCCATCGTAATCAACTAACTCGTAGGCACCCTTAGCAATAACTCTTTTGACAATATAGGGGCGATGCCATAATGGCTCGAATTTACCTATACCTATTACATCAGCTTCTTGATCGTAAAGAAGGACCAAGTCGCCCTCTGAGTAGATGCGAGGCTGAACATTTTTGTCGTATTGCACCTTTATACGTCTCTTATGCGCTTCGTTGGATAGTTTGGCTTCATGACACGTTTTATCTAGATGAATGAGGTTAAGGGGATGTGCTTCTTCTTCTGAGGTGTCAGGTAACAAGTCTATCGCGAGATTTAACGAAGATATTTCGCATTGGATTGGTAAGATAGCTTCTAAACCATACACCAATTGAAAAGGAGTAAATCCTATTGCGTTTCTCACCGAGGTTCGATACGCCCACAAAGCGGAGTATATGATCAAGTGCCAGTTCCTTTTACGAACTCCTATCATTCGTTGAAGCATTCGTTTAAGAATTTTGTTAATAGCCTCAACTTGTCCATTTGATTGTGGATAATAAGGAGTAGAATTATCATGTGACAATCCTAACTTGGTAGTCAATTCAGACATCATATGGTTGTGAAAATTCTTCCCATGATCCATAAATATAGCCTGTGGGACCCCAAACCGTGCAATAACATGGTTAAAGAAAAACAATGCAACTGTATGTCCTGTGTTGTTGAATGTAGGCATCGCTTCTGCCCATTTGGTAAAATAGTCAACTGCGACAATAATATAACCATGCCCCCTGTACGAAGGAGGGTTACAGTTCATGAAGTCAATACCCCATTTCGTAAATGGTCCAGTAGAGACAACAGGATGCATTGGCAGTGGCGGTTTGTGGATTTTACGATAAAAATTCTGGCATGCATGACAACTTTTGACTGTGAGGATGCAATCTCAAAAAATAGTAGGCGAAAAGTAACCGGCACGGAGTATCTTCTGTGCGGTAGCATATCCAGATAAGTGTCCACCACAAGCCCCAACATGAAAATCATTTAACACTTTTTCATCCTCCTCATGAGTGAGGCACCTCCTTAAAATGGTATCGACACCACGACGATAAAGTGTATCGCTGACGATAAGATAATATTTGGCTTGTTATCGAATACGTCGCTGATCAGAGCGGGAGGTATTTGGTCGAAAATTTTGGGTTTGGAGATATATGATGAAATCCCCATACGAAGGATCAGATGATCTGATAAGAAATAGAGACTCATTTGGAATAGATGGTTCCGACGTAGTAGCAGTACTATCAGAGGGAAGGTCACGGAGAAGCTCTACCAAAACTAAAGACTTCTTTGATTTCGATTTGATGAATTCCAAATCAAATTCCTGCAAAATGACAATCCATTTTGAATATTTTTCCCCCAGCAATTGACGTGATAAGATGTAAGTCATGGGGTTGCAATCCGAAACTATTGTTGTTTTTCAGAGCAAGATATAATGGCGAAATATTTGGACAGCTTGAACAGCTGCCAAGGCAAGCTTTTCCACGTATGAGTAATTAGCTTCTGTATCATTGAGATTACAACTCAAATAATATATCGGATGTTAAATTCCATCTTCTACTTGGACCAAAACCATAGCGATGGTCGTTTCAGCCGCGATGATATATAGGAAATAATAATTTTGATAATTAGGAGGATACATTAATGACGCTCGGAGAAGATGGTCCTTGACAACATCAAAAGAAGCTTGCGCAACTTGGTCCCAATGGAAGGGAACCCCCTTTTTTAATAATCAAGTAAATCCTTTAGCCATTTTGGGGTAGTTTGTAATGAACCGTCTCAGGAAGTTAGCCTTTCCTTGAAGTTTCTGTATCTGAAGTAAGTTTGATGGTGCAGGCAAATCAAGAATGGCTTGTACCTTTAGTGGGTCTATTCTAATTCCTTATTTTGAGACTACGAATCTGAGCAATCGACCAGAACCAACACAAAACACACATTTGTGTGGATTGAGGTGTATCTTATAGTGTCAGCAGCGTAAGAAAATGGCTCTCAAATGCATTGGGTGATCAGTCCGATTTTGTGAATGCGCTGGTAAATCATCTAGATATGGTTGAACAATGTGCTTGATGTCATTGAAAGCATAATCCATTGCTTTCTAAAAGGTTTCCCTAGCATTCTTTAAACCAAATGGTAGTTTCCTATATGAAAATTTTCCCCAGGGACAGATGAATGATGTCTTATGTTGGTCATCTGGGCGGATATTGGTTTGATTATAGCCGGAAAATCCATCCATGAACAAAAATATTTCGTATCCAGCACAATCATCAATAATCTGGTCGATAAAGGGAGTAGGATAGTTGTCTTTTGGACAAGCATGATTAACATCCCGATAATCGACGCACACTCTAATGGTTCCTTATTTTTCCATAACAAGAATGATATTGGAAACTCACTCTGTTAGCGGAACAGGGTAAATTAAACCAGCATGCAAAAGTTTTTCAACTTCTTCTTTGATGGCAACAGCTTTCTTTGGATGAACAAGACGAAGCCGTTGGCGCACCTGTTTGACATCAGGATACATATTAATAGTGTGTTGAACTATACTAGTATCTATGCCTAGAATTTCCTCGTAAGACCAAGCGAATACATCACGAAATTCACGAAAAAGAGAGTGATATGAATCAAGTTCTGATGGAAAACAAGATACACCGACATGAATATTTTCTACAATGCCAGTTTTGGTCGAAATATCGATAGAAATATTTTCTTCGATATTTGATAAATTTCACTCAGAGTCAATTGCATTAATCGGTAAAGAATTCGAAAAGAAATTTTTGATGGATGGGTGATATAGTTCACTAAGATTGTTTTATTCATAATCAGTAATATGGGAATGATGATGATAATCTTCCCATGGTTCTCCTTCTGACGTCATAGCTTCCAAAATATTTTCATCTGTCAAAAATTTTGAGGAAAATGGATCAGATGGAGTACCAAAATCTAAGGAATGATCAACCCAAACACTCAGCGACGTTGATTTCGGATTTGCCGCCCAAGCCAAATAGATTGATTGCTATGCTAGCTTAATAGGGTTGGGCGGTAAAACTTCATCCAATGTAGAAATATCAGAATCAACCGTACTCTCCCTTAAGCCAGATTGAGTGGAAGAGATCATGTAGCAGGTCTCTATGCTTGTAATTT
This sequence comes from Pinus albicaulis, assembly GCA_034641835.2. Taxonomy (NCBI): domain Eukaryota; kingdom Viridiplantae; phylum Streptophyta; class Pinopsida; order Pinales; family Pinaceae; genus Pinus; species Pinus albicaulis. The sequence continues at coordinate 516,943,228 of CM076581.1, forward strand.
ATGCCGACGTCGCAGGCGGCGATAATGCAAAGGTTCCCATAAGAGTGGAATACTTTAAGAGTCCTACACCAATGTTCTAAATTTCTAGTTGGGGTAAGTGAACAAACGGAACACTTCCAGTTACCTGCGAAGCAGACGCAAAAAAGGATAATTGATTAATGATTGTGATTGTACCTTTATGTGGAAAAGCATTCATTCTAAATTATGTAGAAACAATGGCAGTCATTGCATATACCCATGGTCTTCCGAGTAAAATATTATAGTCAAGGGGTTCGTCAACAACCTCGACATCAATACTTATTGTTTTTCCCCCACTCGCAACGAGGGTAAAGGTAGTGGTTTTAGTAGTGGCATATCTAGATGTTTCAGAACCTTTAGCAACAGATTCCTATCTAGATACATATAAGTATAAAGAGGGGTATATTGACCCAGTTCTAGAAGCAGCAGAGCCAAGAGTTAGGTAAAAGGTAGCTAGAGCAGCTAAGGTGGTAAAAGTACCAGGATCTACGAGTTATGCATTTACGCGTACGAGCCTAATCCAAAGCCAGTTGTTTCACCAGTTGAAGAGCTTCAGCCCCAGATATTCAAAAGGAAGAGTCAGACCCTAATTCAACATGCAGGTTATTGATAATACCACAAGGTTTATATGTTCTTCCATCAAAATCCTTCAACATCGTTAATGATTGCGATAATCGCAGTGAGACAAGTGACTTCCACCAGTTTAGAGACATAATGCACGTAGATTCTCCCTCATCAATAATAGTGCAATGAACAAGGTGATTGAGAACATTTACTTGTATAAAGAATGCCAAATCTGCTGGTAATTGTGGCACATAGCCTGTATAATTAGAGATGACAAGATTAGAATCAGTCGGATCAATTCCACCAATGGCCGACAATAAAGCCTGCTTCTGGGAGGGACAATTTTGTAATACCTCAACAGCAGACATAGCTGAAGGGGATTGAGCCAAATCTTCAACTATATTATAATTTTGTGCAGCTCTTTCTCGAGGATTATATGTTGATTTTTGAATTACTCCCTTTGGTGGTTTAATTATCAATTCAGGAATAACCGTAGGTGGTACTGATTCATTAGATGGATTCGTTGTCGAGGTAGTAGGTTGATCAGTGGCTGGAGCATAATAGTCTTAATTCCACGTCGACACCAAAAAATCTTGTGAAGGTTTTGTGGTGGATAACATTAACACTTGGGAACTAGGAGCTGGATCAGTAGCAACCAAATTTGTGTCCGGATTTGGAAATTGGTCTATCAACATAGCTGATGGATGAGAAGTATTGATGATTTTTGAGACTTCAGCATGGTGAGGACAATCCCTAAAAAAGTGTTCCTCATTACGGATTATGCATGGATAATGAGGTTTCCGTGGTCCAGACGGTTGATCAAATGATCTTTCCTGCGGGTTAGAAGTTTTCTTTTTCTTTGATTTCCCCTTTTTCTTACCTCCTGGTTGCTTGTCACTTTTGCCTTTGTCAAATGACACGGCATTAATTTTGGAAGTAGGAGCAAGATCAAATGCGGTAGCGTGGTGTGTGTTTGCAGTGCCTATCAAGCCGTCTCTGGCATGAGAGTCCTTTATTTGAGGAGGAACATTGAAATTAGATTGCGGCGCATTAGGGATTTTTTCATAGAGCATTCCAGACTGAGTGTAAATCAAGTCTAAATATTGGGCACGAGCGATAGCTTGCTCTTCTGTGATGACGCCACCTTTAGCCACATCCTCAGTTATAGACTGTAACAGGGACTTAATGAACCATTCAACAAGGAGATGATCGGGAACAAATTTCTTAACCATTAATTGACGGTGACGCCACTCATGAATATGATCGGAAATGTGAGTAGCATTAGTCTGTTTGAATTTTTTCAAGAGTTCCATTCTAGTTTATTATCTGATCGGTAACTAGAAATGGGTCAAAAATATAGTAGCTAAAGCAGTGAAATTATCGAAAGAAGCTCTAGGTAACTCAATGTACCATTTAGCAACTATACCTGTGAGCGTACGCTGGAAAAGACGTAATCGAATAGAATCATCATTCAGGGAATTTGATGAACACCATAAATAATAAGTCATGACATGAGTTGATGGATCTTCTCCAGGGTTTCCATTGAATTTAGGAATATTGAAGGGTAATTTATGAGGTATCACCGGCCACCAAGGAGCATAATTTATAGGATCATTGGTTAACTGGTTTAAATCTGGTAATTCTAAGGTTGCAACAAAAGGCAACTGTCAATTAAGGTTAGGTTGTGCATAGCCAGGGTAAGATGGAATTGCTTGGGCAACAAGTCTTTGAGAACCAGCATACAGAATTTTCTGCTGGTAACCTTGATAGGGGTTGTCTTGCATAGCAAACGCTTGAGAATTTTGTTGACCAAAACCTAGATACAATACTTGTTGAAATGAAGTTTGAGGCATTTGCGCTTGTGGCTGCCAAGAGGTTTGTCCACCAATGTTATAACCCAAATTAGTATAAGTTGGATTCGGTTGATATGTATAACTAGGTTGCATTTGTGACATCCCATAAAATGGTACACCAGCTTGTGAATAAATGATTCCTAATATAGGTTGTTGTAAATTAACGAAAGGATTTTGAGTCTGCGGACCAGACATTTGATGATATTGGGTCGAAGAACCCACCTGATAAGGTTGATGTACAATATTTTGATTCTATAATATGGGTATAGATGTATTAACAAGTGGTAATGAAGTGATTGTAACAGGTTGAACAGGTTGATACGAGTGTACAACCGTTTGAGGTTGGATAGGCAGAGTGGGCTGCCATTGACAAAAATTCATGTCTACATTAATTTGACCAAAAAGTGACTGAGTACTGTCATATTGGGTGACCAAAGGTTGCCCCCCAGCATAAGGAGAATAATAAGATAGAAAATAATTTTCTCCAAATGTTTGGAGTCCAGTTGATATGGTACTTAAAGGAATTGACCCAAAAGGATTGACTTGAGATTGCCTTGATGATGTATGTTATGAGTCAAGTTGTTCAATACTAATGATAGGACTACCAGTTAGAATACCAGATGATGACATTGGAAAATACCATGAACGTGAAGATGCACCAAAGAAAGTGCCAGACAATGACTTGTAGCCTGTTGGGACGGAAGGGCCACCGTGAAAATATGACTCTGGTGAGGTTGTGAACATCGACGGAGTAGCGAGGGTAGGAGCTGACGTAATTGGAACAACATACCCAACCGAATATGTTGGTTCAAACATGGTTGTATGACCAAATGTATACCCTCAAAAATCGACGGGAGATTGAATGGAAATAGGATCAACAAAAGAAGATGGAAATGATTGAGGAAAAGACTCGTACAGGTAAAGGTCCCCCCCCAAAATGGGTTGGAGTTAAAGGTGTATCGTCTTGTGGGATTTCTTCAATCGCAATTAAACCAGGAGGAAGAACTTCATCGTCAGGCCCAAAATATATTTCAAATGGTTGACTGTGTGATATAGGAGTTTTAATAGCTACAAAATTTTGTGGAGTGACCAAGGTAGAAACAACTTCCAATTGTTCGACTTCAGGATTCAGATTTTCTGGAAAAGAAGAGACAAGATCTGGATCAATTTGTGATTGAAAAACATTGGGTCCAGGAGGTATGGTCTCAACGATTGAATGGATCGTGACCACGGGTAGTTTTGAAGACTCCATTTCGACAACAGTAAACGAACCAGGATGTGTGGACAATTTGAGCTAACTCTGGTTTAAAAGATGATGTTTCACCTTCGCTTACCAGAAGTAACTTTCAGTGGTAAAGGTGGTTTTAAAGATAATCTACGCGAACGAAGGGGGATAAGATTTTGTTCTTCCATGATTACTAATTTATTTTAACCAAAGAACAAATAAAAAAAAAGAGGGTAATGCTAGGAAAATGGGTTTACCAAGAAATTTTGAATTGCAGAATACCTCTTGGTGAACCAAGAAGTACGAGCAGGTAATCTTCTCGAATGTTGTGTTAGGTGTATCACAATTTCAAGGTAGCCAACTTGGTTCACTATGGATGTTTAGCACCTAAAATTTGTCCTCCCATATATACCTGAAGGTACGTGGAGGCCCAAGTCTGTATTAGCGCTGTCTGATGCGAAACCGCACAGTGAGAGCACCCCTTTATACCTATCGTACTATAACACTGTTGGATATACCTGAAAGTACGTGGACAAGCTACGATATACTTACATACGTGGAGTGAGTTATCACACTCATAATGTATCGCAGACAAGTTAACAACAACTGCTATGTTTTACAATGCCGGAACACGTCTCTAGCCTAGAACTTCTAAATGTTATCGTTATGGTTCCAATGTGTTGTTATGTAAATTGAGATTAATTTTATGTTTATCTTGCTTAAAAATTTTCCTTTCAAAGGTTCACCGCGATGATGTGTATGAAATTCCTAAAATGCAAGCTAAGAAGGATAAACAATCTTTCACTTTCAGCTTTTTCAATGAAAAACCTAGCTACTAATGGAAGAGAGCAAATAATTTGTGAGCAAACAAATCAATGAACAAAAAAAAAATGAATGAATACAAACTAAATGAATACTTCCTAATGTTCCTTTTGCAAAACACACACAATCCTACATGCAAATGCAAGTTTTTATTTTCAGTTTCCTTAATGTTATGAATGCAGAAAAGAAACTAGGTGCACTAGATCAATAATTCAAATGCCTTTTACTTTCGAGAAACGAAGAATACAAACAATAATTTCTCTTTTGAAGGAAAAACGAGGATTTCAGCAACAATTTCTCCTATCAAGGAAATGAAGATTTTATGAAAATTTCCTATTTCAAAAGCAAATGATTCTTAATGCAACCATAAAAAGTACTTTGAAATCAACTTGTCAATGATAAAGATTTTTTTTTTTTTTAAATAACATTGAACAAATTTTCGATCAAAGGAGGAAGAAGTATATAGATTCACTGGTCAATTAAGCATCAAACTTTTCAGAACATAGAAACAAACAAAACTGAAGCAAGTTGCAAAGTCAAATTCAAGGGAATTTGGGTACTTTCAGGAGTCAAAGCAGTCTCCAAGGGGAGACAGTGCTCTGCAACGCAGGCTAGAAAGGGAGATAGTGCTCTACAAAGCACTATGTCCAGTCTAAGGGTGCATGGCCGCAGTATGCAAAGAAAAATACTACTGTTTAACTCACTGTATTTGCAAATTAGGCTTTGAAAAAGTTTAATATTTATGTGTAACAACTACTGGGTGGATAAATAAAGAAAATCAGAGGCTAAAACACCTAGAAGTAAGAGAAATTATCCCCAGTATGGTCGCCAATTTGTTGGGCCAGAATTGTGAATTACGGATAAATCACGCTTCCCTAGACAGGTGCTAGTCTAGAACAACATGTGAAAGACTATATGACTATTTTTCCTAACTCAGAATAGATACACAGAGAGGATTGGAGGCTTACTTGTTCAGTCACTTCCAAATGGCTCCTTCTGTCACTTCCGCTGCAGCTTCAAATTCAAGCGGTTTGTGGCTGAATGTTTCCTGCAAGAAAAAACAATGAAACAATAGAAGATGCAATAATATAGATATCTATTCAAGCTAGTTAGCTAAACTAGTAAAGCATAAACCATATACATCAACCAAGATCTTGCAATATGGAAAATCAAAGCCAATACAGATGCATATAGGGAAAAATAAGCAGTACTCTTTATTGATGATAGAAGGAGAGGTTACAACCTAATGACTGATTTGAAGTGACCTTCCAGCAACGTTCCCAAACCTCATAAAAATATAAATCTCTCTAGCAACAGCTTCACAAATCTAGCTCTCAATTGAAAATTCTCCAACATTTCTGTACTCAAATTATTTCTCCAAGAACTCAGATCTGTGCTCAATTTATAGATGAACTGTAGGTTGTTTTGCAATCAATAACTTTCCAAAAATAGGCAAGACATGTTTTCGGTCATGTAGATGTCAAATGGACACTTGGATCCGAAGCTTGACACATGTGAACTCTTCCAAAAGGCACTGGCCAAGTGGAGATTTCGGTACAATGAGAATTTCACTCCCAATGTGACCAACGCACCTGTGAAAGTTGGGAAGTGCTTTGCAGAGTAGCCTTGCATGGGGCTACCTGTATATGCAACACACTTAGGTCCCTTAGAGCTTGCGTTGGTGAGCTCTAATATGCTATATAATAAGCTTCAAACCATGGAAACCTTTGCTTGATGAAAGTCTTGCTTGATTTGTCTTGTTTCTTGTCTTAGGGCATGTAGCAACTGAAATGATAGGGAATGATAGACCCTTGATCATTGGTCCTGTAGATGATGTCCAGTTAACTAGGTCATTGGGAATGGTGCCCAAATTGACCTATAACAATATGTCTTCTTTCACGACCGACGCCTCCTCCTCGGCCATGCCCTCGGACTTGGAAACCTCCGCACGTATTTAATGAAATCGAAGCTTCACGCCCTTCTAACTGCATTTGACATGCACCAATAATATCTTGCATCGTCAAATCATAGCTCTTACGATGTTGCTCATCATGGCCCACCGAACTTCAAAAATTTCAGAACAATTGCTTCGACGATGTGATAAACTTTTGCAAAAGGTGAAAATATTCTGTGGAATGTGGGCCTGCAATTTTGCATAAGCTACACCATAAATGGGGCCCTACACTTGGCATTGCACTCGATCAAGGCTTCAATCGACTTGGAATCCCAACACCTAAATAGTCTCTATAAATAGGGAACTGCTCTTTATAGTGACCCTATGCTTTGCACTTGATACACCATAATTCTGACCTTATATAAGATGAAACCTCCTTTCTCGTCTTTAGATCTTGTATCTCCATGTGCAAGCTCGCCAACTGAGTCTAAATTTGTTGCACTCCTATGCTTGTATCAACTACTCACCAATCTTGAAGCTTCATCACGATCTCCAACGTTTCAGCCTCAGTAGCAATCTTCTGTTGTGACAATGGAAATCTGAGATGAGGCAACAACGCAATAATGAACCATTCTCTATGTTGTTCATCTCGCATCTTGAAACAAATCTGGCTCAATAGTGTCTTAAACCTATGATTTTCCTCCCATATGGTCTCAGTAGCCAACTGCTTAATTTATTTAATCTCTGTGATACATTGGAACTGCAACTTTGGTTTCCTGAATTCAACGTTCAATGTGGTCTTTGTCTCAGCCAAAGAAGAATTTGCATTCATCGTAATATATTTCATGTACCAGGATAATGCTCTATCTTGCAGTGTAGTAACCAACTATGCTTTCATCATATTTGATCTATAATATTCTACCAACTCTATATTGCTTCTGCAACAAACCTGAACTGTTCATGATCATCTAATCCCTTGAACACAAGAATATTTGGTGGTTTGGCCATGGTTAATGGGGGATGTGGAGGTGTAGGTGGAGGAACAAAATGGGATAGAGTGATGATGGGGGTGGAAGGTTGGGGAATCTCCACAGTGCTTTGTTGACTTTTAGATCTCAGACTTCTCAGGGTAATGAGGTTGTTTTCTCTTTCTTCAGACCCAAACAATGGATGATATTCAGTTTCAACGTCAGCCCCAATCTGTTTTGAATATTTTACCTCTCCCCGTAGCACCAGGTTCTCTTTCTTCTAACATTAATCTAAACACATTCGTAATATACCATTTTCACACAATAGCATTCTAATAGAAAATTTTAGTGAATTTAGGTACTTACCTCTAGGGCCTTTTAAGAACTTGCGCTTTGCTTCGCTATAAGACACCAAAGTCTTGATAAAAAATATCTCGTATTGATCTGTATAGATATACTTCTGTAACCAATGTTCAATAGAGATGCACGGGTTTTTGTTTTATTTCACAAAAAACTCGCGTTCTTTCATACTTACCCAATCTTCAATCTCTTACATAGATGGAATCCACACCCAACTATCACTCAGTCAAATCTTGGTACTGGAAATGGAACCATTTTTTAGCTTGATGGGGCCTAGACCCAGGTTCAATGTGACTACACAGTCCAAAAAGACCCACTATTATGGGCCCTTTTGGCAACGACCTGCTTTCACAAATCGAAGAATCACCCAAGGCAATATAGGGGGATGCTAGAACTAGGTTTCTGCATCTAGAGAGACAAAGGATTGTGGATTTAGGGATTTTCCTTCTTTACAGAGCTTCACAGGTCAGATCTATGAATAATATAGGCGCTTTTCAACACATCTATTGAACCTACTAACATAATGTGTGATATTAATTATTCATGCATTAAACAAAGTAAACAACCATAAACAAGACTCTGTTATTAAATTACAGATTAAAACCCTTATTCAACATAAACATTCATAAATAGTAAGTAAAATCAAACACATCAATAGAACTCAAATATATCCAACAGTTCTTTGGTTTAAATCCAGATCCTTCTCATACATTTAGTTCAACCCTGTGGACACAACTGCAAGGCCCTGCGCACACAACTGCAGGGGTTTGCGCACACAGTTGCATACTTCCTAAGGTCTCTGTGTACACAGCTACATGAGCCTTTCCTCTAACCCAAAACACAGACTTTGACTTAAAAACATTCTCACATCCAAATGCATCTCATTATATCTATCTTTTAAGGTTATATTTTGACCTCTATCTAGACTCCTTATATAGGTTTAACATTTAAAATACCATGGTCCAAAACCATGGGTAGAGTCCATTGTTCACAACATAATCCCATCCCATTACATAATAAGGGGCTTTGACCCACCCCAAAGCCCCTATGACTCAAAATAGACTTCGCGCTGCATGCTCCGCTCGTTCTGTAGAGTATTTCCTTACTGGTTTCTTCACGGGGGTTCAATATCTAACATGTACATTATGTGTATGTGTACGTGATTGAAGAGAATCAAATGCACTGGGTGCTTTCCGAGTGTTGAAACTGATCTAGTGTGCATATGGAAAAGAACAAAGGCAGAAGCTAAGGATCGATTAAAGGATAAGTATCAGCATTTTATTTTAGATCTATTATTCATGTGATCTATGATTCTTACTTATGATGGTTACATGTGATTTACAATTATGGTTTATGATAATTTCATGTGATTCATGATTTTTACCTATGGTGATTTTATTTCGAGCTAGCTAGATGTGATATGATGATTTGATCAAAAAACTAGTTTTACTTGTTGTGACAAGAAGTAAACATGATTGCAAAGTGTACCTTATTGACGAGCAACCAATGAGGTATGATTTGAAGTTATTTCAATTTATTTTGAATCTAATGGCAGTTATGTTCTTGGTACAGGAAGCGCATAAATGCCTAGTTGAAACTGACTACAAGAACTAACAGTGTCAGTAAAAGGAATTGGAACATGCAGCAGTATGTTGGTAAAGCACTTCAGGAGCAGGGCCATTGTGGGACACTGGTACCCAAACGTGTCCATTGATTTCCATGACCATGTTATGACCGGTATGATGGTTTTGAGGCAGGTATATGACTTGGTTGTTTGAACTTCCAATGTGAGGAATCCTTGCCAAGGGATGGATCGTCCGGGATAGGGGATGCTGGGGAACTTGGAAGGTGAGTGACTACACAAAACTGGTGAGAAACTTTCCCGAGGGACTGTGTAGGAGAGAAGGGAAGGTCATGGATGGTTTTGTTTTGGTCATTAGCATTTCGAGATGGAATCAAATGCACATTCAGAGTGTACCCTGGAATAATGAGTCACTAACTGTTCACTGAGGGTAAAATAGTGCAAGATTGTAGCACTTGACATTGGATGCAGACTTTGACTATGGTAGTGGATTTTGGACTTCTTGGGAAGGAAGTGAATCCTGGTACTACTTTTAGGGTGGAGATGTGAACCTATGAATTCCCTTCTTGTTGATATGGGCATCATATCCTTTTATTTATTGGTTGAGAAAATGTGTATACTACTGTAAAAACTATAATGAGTTGTGTTATAAATCTCCAATACACAATATGATTGTCATGATGATTTTTTCTTTTGAGCAGGTTATTCATTGTGAATACTGCAACGAGTTATGTTATAAATCTCCATAGGCAGTATGTTCTATTTTTAGTGGCTTTCTGGTTTGTAGCTATCATTGAAAACCAAGGATGGTGTTCCCCTAAGGGGAGAGGGTTTTGTAACAACCCTGGTGAAAATTCCATGTAATAAAAGTTAAAAATAATAACCATGGTTGATGGGACACTTATTCGAAGTTGAATGTTGGGTAAAAAATCCTAGAGGGTGTTCATTTCAGTTATTACGACTAAAGGAAATTGGCAAGGCAATGGCTAAGGAATTGGAAAGGAAAGAGGAACGAATTAGCATTTTATTTATGAAAATAATGGAAAATAGGATAAAAGGGAGGTGAAATATCACAGGTTGCATGTGAGGAGGAAAATGAAGGAAAATAATGGAAAATGAAGAAAAGAAAATAGGAAGAAGGAAGGATAAAGCAAGGAGCAGCAGGAATCAAGCAGTTACAACATGATATTTGGCAGGTATCAATTTTCATGTATGTTTTCCTTCGTAGATCTGGCATGCATGGTATTGCATGTGGTTCTTTTCTATCTTGGCATGGGTTTTTCCAGGTGTGGCAGTGTTTTCAGCCTAGCCTTGCCAATTCCAGATATCCATGGTGTTTTGGACTTCTCATGTTTTGGTTTAGCTCAATTGTTGGATGGATTCGAAGCTGAGTGGGGTGGATATCCGAATTGATATAACACATGGCCTAGTAACCCCTGAACCAGTCTGTGGGTTGCGATATATCCAGATAGTGTGTTTCCTTGATGGGCCTAGGAATCCTCAACTGGTGAATGACGAGAGATACAGTAAAGCCTAGAGGTGGTTTTATCTCCGTCAAGCCTAGGAATCCCAGGTTTGGGATACATGATAAATCCTGGAGTGTATATCTCAGTTTAGGGCATAGTGACCCCTAATTCAGACCGTGTGTTGCAGTAAATCTTGAGACTAGGAGACAGTAAATTTCCTCACGGTTTAGGCAGAGAGAATATGGTGATATCCATGTTTGTGTTGGCCTAGTGATTAGGTGTAGATTATGGTAAAGGTAGTTATCACATGATTATTTTGTTGGCCTAGTGATCCAGTGATCCAGGATGGATCACATGAAAGCTTGTTTTCTATTTATGAGGGTGAGGTGGTTTAGCCTCGGGACTCCCAGGTTGGTTCTTTTGGTTTGAGTCCCACATTCATGATTGGAATATGGTAGGGGGGTGATTGGTTGAAGAGATATTCGGCTTAGCCAATCTATGGTCGGGTAGAACATGGAAGCCCCATCTGTGGTTGGCTTTTACATTTAATAATGAAGAGCTCATTCCTTTGGTATTTGGTATGCAAATGTATTGGTTATTATGTGGATTCCATTGTTGTTGTATCCACTGTATTTTTGTTGTTATTATGATGGTTATAAGCATGTATTTTATCAGTGATGATGTATGGCTCTCCCCATATTTTTACTTGTAAATGTATAAAAAATGTATTTATGGTAAAATAGATTGTATTTTAGTTAATGATGTAGGGGGGGAATTCTTCTTAGTGATTCTCAGATAAGTATGAGACCCCTATGCTTAAATATGTTGTGTACACCTGTATATTCAATATTTGTGACATGCTTGAAAAAATTCCTATCATGGCTAGGAGGGATCCTTCTTGTTTATGTGATTAACTATGTATCATTGTACTATTGTTATTTATCATCCCTTAATTTTTCATGAAGTTCCGCGAAGTGACCTGGGCTGTGGTCCTTAAAAAGTGGCTCAAATCTGGGAGTCACAAGCATAGAACTGATGTTTTGGGTTCCTAGTTGTAGCCGCAGGCATGCAATGTTATGCCTAAGGATATAGCCTCCTGGCCATAGGCATGCGGTGTTATGCCTGCGAATATGGAACAAAGAGGCAAAAATACCAGTGTGACCCAGGGTTAAGAGGCCTGAAAGGTTGGATTAGCTCCTGGGGGTGTCATTGATGATGTACAAGGTATATATGTTGTGCTTCTGTTGGTTCCACTTCCTTAAGGTCACCTAGGAGGTTGAATCCCATATAGTAGTCTCTTGTCACATGTTTACCTGGGTAGATGTGGGAAGAGGTTGTTACAGAAAATATTTTGGAAGGATGGAAACTTGCTGGGAAAATTTCTGATCCTTGGATATGACAAAGGAAAAATGAATGATGACCACATATGTTAGGTTTTGTGTTTATTTATATATATCTAAATGAATAAAGTATGTGACATATGATTTTATTTCCAGAAAACCCTTGGTTTAATAAGGACCATAAGGAAGCTTAGGAAGCATACAGAAAAGAAAACAAGAGTGAGAATCTCATTGCATAAAAGTTTCTCATAAAGAAAAAAAAGAGAAAAATTGTAAGATCCAACAAGAAAAACTGCTAAATATGGAAATGAAAAAACCCAAAGCTGCTAGGATAGAACTACATGTGAGGAAACTTCTGTAGGATTATTGATAACACTTGAACAATGGTTGTACTACATAAAAACAATTTATAAGTATCAGGAACCCATGTGTGAGGAAAATCCACCAAAAACTAGCTTGAAGGGGACATTTTTGAAAGTCATATGTGAAGGTAGGAATTAGAATAATGGTTTTGGGAAAAGTGAAAAATATTCAAAGGCTTTTAGGAAGAGCACTTGAAATGGGGTAAGGATCACCTCAGCCAACATATTATTTCTTTACTTAGATTTTCAAGGAAGGTTCCCCATACAACTGAAAAACAAGCCTTATTTTTCCCATTTTTAAAGAGGGTAGGAGAGTTAAACTATAAAAAAAACCCTGGAAACTACATAACCTTTATGATCAACCCGGTGTTCTCCAAGTTTGTTGGAGGAATGGTAGAAAGGAAAATCAACAAATAAACAGAGGGGAAAACCAAGGGGAATTCTATATTTAGACCAAAGCATTCCACTACATATCATTTCCCCCCCATTAATGCACATGACAGAGAAGACACTGGAGAACGAAGATAAGGCGATTTGGTATTGCTCCACTAATTTCAGAAAATAATTTGAAATTGTAATTAGATATTGTTGACTTGAAATTCATGACATTTCAAAAATTACAACATCACTTGCTAGCTTTGGAGAGATTCTTGTGTAGAAGTAGAGATGAAGGTAAACATATACAAGACCAAGGTCGTCTTATTCACAATAAAAAAAAAAGCAGTTCCTGATACAAATACTGAGAATTAGAGTTCACTAATTCAATGAGACACTGTAACACACTCACTTATCTAATATGATAACCAGGGGTGGTTACTTATTTAACTCAAATTCTATTTTTCCACTATGGAAATGGGGTATAGATTGTTTTTTCTTCTAGAAAAATAGCTTTAGGACAGAAATTTGGAATGCTTCATCCAAGTTTTTGGAATTATATAAATCAAAATGAGCCAAAATTAGGGCCATGATAAAGATTGATAAAGAAGGAGAAGATACCAAAAAGATTAGTTCTAGTACTTAATGCCCCCCATTAATGCACATGACAGAGAAGACGTTGGAGAACGAAGATAAGGAGATTTGGTGTTGCTCCACTAATTTCAGAAAAGAATTTGCATTCATCGTAATATATTTCATGTACCAGGATAATGCTCTATCCCTCAGTGCAGTAACCAACTACGCTTTCATTATATATTATAACAACTCCATATCGCTTCTGCAACAAACCCGAACTGTTCATGATCATCTAATCCCTTGAACACAAGAATCTTTGGTGTGGCCATGGTTAATGGGGGATGTCGATGTGGAGGTGGAGGAATAGAATGGGATGGAGTGATGATGGGGGTGGAAGGTTGGGGAATCTCCGCAGTACTTTGCTAACTTTTATATCTCAGACTTCTCGAGGTAATGAGGTTGATTTCTCTTTCTTCAGACCAAAAAAATGGATGATATTCAGTTTCAACGTAAGCCTCAATCTATTCTTAATCTTTTACCTCTCCGCGTAGCACCAGGTTCTCTTTCTTCTAACATTAATCTAAACACATTCGTAATATACCATTTTCACACAATAGCATTCTAATCCAAAATTTTAGTGAATTTGGGTACTTACCTCTAGGGCCTTTGAAGAACTTGTGCTCTGCTTCGATATAAGACACCAAAGTCTTGATCACGAAATCATTGATAAACCCTCCAAGGATATTGTCTATCCAATAATCAACAACCCTCGTGATATATTTGTCAATCTTTTTAAGTTTTTAATCATATTTGGGGTCCACGCAGTTAGCTTATTATTGAACCAACCCATCTGCACAACTAGTCTTCAAATATCCACTCGTAAAAATCACTAGAAAACGATGCGAAAAAGATCTCGTATTGATATGTATAGATATACTTCTGTAACCAATGTTCAATAGAGATGTGCAGGTTTTTGTTTTCTTTCACAAAAAACTCGCGTTCTTTCATACTTACCCAATATTCAATCTCTTACTTAGATGGATTCCACATCCAACTATCACTCAGTCAGATCTTGGTACTGGAAATGGAACCATTTGTTAGCTTGATGGGGCCTAGACCCAGGTTCAATGTGACTACGCAGTCCAAAAAGACCCACTATTATGGGCCCTTTCGGCAACAACCTGATTTCACAGTTTGAAGTCTCACCCAAGGCAATATAGGGGGATGCTAGAACCAGGTTTCTGCATCTAGAGGGACAAAGGATTGTGGATTTATGGATTTTCCTTCTTTACAGAGCTTCGCAGGTCAAATCTATCAATAATACAAGCGCTTTTCAACACATCTATTGAACTTACTAACATAATGTGTGATCTTACTTATTCATGCATTAAAAAAAGTAAACAACCATAAACAAGACGAGGTTATTCAATTACAGATCAAAACCCTTATTCAGCATAAACATTCATAAACAGTAAGTAAAATCAAACACATCAATAGAACTCAAATATATCCAACAGTTCTTTTGTTTAAATCCAGATCCTTCTCATACATTTAGTTCCACCCTGTGGACACAACTGCAGGGTCCTGCGCACACAACTACGGGGGTTTATGCTCGTAGTTACAGACTTCCTAAGGTCTCTGCGTACACAGCAACATGAGCCTTTCCACTAACCCAAAACACATACTTTGACTTAAAAACAGTCTCACATCCAAATGCATCTCATTATATCTATCTTTTAAGGTTATATTTTGACCTTTATCTAGACTCCTTATATAGGTTTAACATTTACATTACCATGGTCCAAAACCATGGGTAGAGTCCATCCTTCACAAAATAATCCCATCCCATTACATAATAAGGGGCTTTGACCCACCCCAAAGCCCCTATGACTCAAAATAGACTTTGCGCTGCATGCTCCGCTTGATCTGTAGAGTATTTCCTTGCTAGTTGCTTCACGAGGATTCCATATCTAACATGTACATTATGTGTATGTGTATGTGATTGAAGAGAATCAAATGCACTGGGTGCTTTCCGAGTGTGGAAACTGATCTAGTGTGTGTATGGAAAAGAACAAAGGTAGAAGCTAAGGATCGATTAACGAATAAGTATTAGCATTTTATTTTAGATCTATTATGCATGTGATCTACAATTTTCACTTATGATGGTTACATGTGATTTACAATTATGGTTTATGATAATTTCATGTGATTCATGACTTTTACCTATGATGATTTTATTTCGAGCTAGCTAGATGTGATATGATGATTTGATCAAAAAACCAGTTTTACTTGTTGTGACAGGAAGTAAACATGATTGCAAAGTGTACCTTATTGATGAGCTACCAATGAGGTATGATTTGAAGTTATTTCAATTTATTTTGAATCTAATGGAAGTTATGTGCTTGGTACAGGAAGCGCATAAATTTCTTGTTGAAACTGACTACAAGAACTAGCAGTGTTAGTAAAAGGAATTGGAACATGCAGCAGTATGTTGGTAAAGCACTTCAGGAGCAGGGCCATTGTGGGACACTAGTACCCAATAGTGTCCATTGATTTCCATGAGCATGTTATGATCGGTATGATGGTTTTGAGGCAGGTATATGCCTTGGTTGTTTGAACTTCCAATGTGAGGAATCCTTGCCAAGGGATGTATCGTCTGGGATAGGGGATGCCGGGGAACTTGTAAGGTGAGTGACTACTCAAAAGTGGTGAGAAAATTTCCTGAGAGACTGTGTAGGAGAGAAGGGAAGGTCATGGATGGTTTTGTTTTGGTCATTAGCATTTCGAGATGGAATCAGATGCACATTCGGAGTGTACCCTGGAATAATGAGTCACTAATTGTTCACTGAGGGTAAGATAGTGCAGGATTGTAGCACTTGAGATTGGATGCAGACTTTGACTATGGTAGTGGATTTTGGACTTCTTGGGAAGGAAGTGAATCCTGGTACTACTTTTAGGGTGGAGGTGTGAGCCTATGAATTCCCTTGTTGTTGATATGGGCATCATATCCTTCTATTTATTGGTTGAGAAAATGTGTATACTACTGTAAATACTGTAATGAGTTGTGTTATAAAGCTCCAGTACACAATATGATTGTCATGATGATTTTTTCTTTTGAGCAGGTTATTAATTTTAAATACTGCAACAAGTTATGTTATAAATCTCTATAGGTAGTATGTTCTATTTTTAGTGGTTTTCTGGTTTGTAGCTGTCATTGAAAACCAAGGATGGTGTTCCCCCAAGCGGAGAGGGTTTTGTAACAACCCCGATGAAAATTCCATGTAATAAAAGTTAAAAATGATAACGACGGTTTATGGGACACTTATTCGAAGTTGAATGTTGGGTAAAACATCCTAGAGGGTGTTCATTTCGGTTATTATTACTAAAGGAAATTAGCAAGGCAATGGCTAAGGAATTGGAAAGGTAAATGCATTAATTAGTGACGCAACAAATCCGAAGGTCAGCGCCCAATGGAGGGATGGTCAGCAGATACGTGGCTCTATCTTCATTTTCCTTTCTTTTTATTTATCAATTCCAAACGAAATTTGACAAATAAATATAATCGTGACTTGGGTATTATATTATATTCTCGACATATATATATATATCCCAATGTTACTCCTTTGGGCCTTATATAACTGTTCCCGAACTTTATATGACTATTCCACCCTTTTGTAACTTTATAATAAACCTTTGAAATTTGATTTATAACCTGAATAAATAGTTCAACGCCTTATAACCAAATCGTTTTGTAATAACCCGTGGATCTCGGCCCCACCTCTATGACAAGTCAACCAATCAACCACTCGTATCGTACCTGGCTTAACTTCCGCTCACCTTCATTAAACTCCGGGCAGTTTCAATGTGCGATCACCGTTCGATGTCGTGCCTCCAGATCAACGGCTCACGTGCATCCCGCTCGGCATCCACAGTCGGAGTTTAATGCGCGAAGGCGTACTTTAACTGGTGGCTTCCAATACCGCCCAGGACACGCGTCGCAATTCCTATGGAATCGCTGCCCGACCGAAGATTACCACTTATGGTCGAAAAGTGGTGCGGAATGGTTCGGAAACCGCTCGTGGTTTTGCTACAGTGATTTACTAAGGGTGTACGTCAGGTTTGCGCTCGCCTCGGTTGTTAACTCGGGTTAAATCTCCAGTTCCGGTCTTCAATTAACAATGAAACAACGCCATCTCTTTGTTCGGGATTTCCAGCAATATTAACCAGAATTCTTACACAGACCCCGCCTATGCGTGGGGTTACATTCACAGGTTATCCAGCCACTTGCGGGAATTCAAAGACAGAGAATCGGGATTACCAGTACACAATCGCCCACAGTTAAATGATCTTTCACAACATTAACATTTCAAGACAATGTATAATAGACAGAAATTGAAATCCATTCAACTGGAAGCAATTGTTCATACACAGGGTTTATTATAGAAAATCTCTTCTACTATCTTTTTCTCCTCCTCCATCCGAGGGAATACATTCATATACATAACATATGTCCTTTCGGTACCTCTGCGAGGACCGTTATGGAAATTCAAGAGCCTCCTTACAATTATTCGAAAATTAAATAAGACAAACGGACCAAACCTAACCATTCGACTTCTACAACTCTAACTGATCTAATAATAATACAAACAGCCAAGGCATTGACACCTAGCTGTGATAATTTGATTATTTTCAAACTCTCCTAGCCACAACATGTGGACAAAATTCCGGCATTGCTGGCCAGTGTCTAATGCTCCTGCATCAGACTCCTGAGGGAAATCTTCTTCATGGGCTCCTATCCATGAGCTCCTCCACTGATCTGCCCATCTTCTGCAACACTTCTTCAGTCATCCAAGTGGCATCTTCCTCTGGCTTATCCTTCCATTTGATCAAGTACTGATAGTATTCTTGTCCTCTGGTCCTTCTGAATGGTATCTTATCCAATATCTTCTCTGGTTGCAATGGTTGTGCTGTAGGTAGTTGTTCTTTCCACTCAATCCGTTCCCTGTCTACTGATCTATCCACTGCACCATCATCTTCATACTTGTACAAATCTGCAACATTGAAAATGGGAGATATTCCAACATCATGTGGCAATTCAATCTCATAAGCATTTGCAGAAAACTTCCTAAGTATCTTGCATGGCCCAATCTTTTTGAACTTCAATTTGTTGTACTGCTTCTTTGGGAACCTCTCCTTCTTCAAGTGTGCCAAAACCAAGTCTCCTAATTCAAAGTGAACTTCTTTTCTACTCAAGTCTGCCCTGTTTTTGTATCTGATGCTGCTGCCTTGTAGTTTCTGTTTCACTTGTTCATGTATGGCCTGGATCTCTGAAGCAAATTCCTCACCATCTGCACTCCTTAACTCTACTCTTCCCAGATTTCTCAACTCTGATATTCCTCTGGGGTGCATTCCATAAACAATATGAAATGGAATCTGCCTTGTGCTTCTGTTTGGTGAGTCATTGTATGCATATTCTGCTTGGGGAAAAATATGATCCCACTGCTTGGGATGCTCTCCGACAAGACTTCTTAACAAATTTCCCAGACTCCTATTCACTACCTCAGTTTGTCCATCAGTCTGAGGATGATAAGCTGAGTTGAAACTTAGTTGAGTACCAAGTTTCTTCCACAATTTCCTCCAAAATTGACCCACAAATCTGGTGTCTCTGTCTGAAACAATAATCTTGGGTAACCCATGCAATCTAACAACTTCTTTGAAGAACAAGTTGGCAACATGGGTGGCATCATTAGTTTTATAACATGGAATAAAATGTGCCATTTTGGAGAATCTATCCACCACAACAAAGACTGTATCATTCCCTCTATGAGTCTTGGGCAACCCTAGAACAAAATTCATACTCACCATGTCCCAAGGCCTATCTGGAATAGGTAAGGGAGTGTACAATCCTGCATTTTGGCTCCTTCCTTTAGCATAACGACAGATCTTGCAACTCTTCACAAACTTATCTACTTCTGTTCTCATCTTGGGCTAGAAATAAAAGTGACTCAGCTGCTCATAAGTCTTATCTGTACCAAAGTGTCCAGCAAGTCCACCACTATGCTTTTCTTTGATCAAATTTTCTCTCATGGAGCATCTTGGTACACAAAGTTGGCTTTTTCTGAATAAAAAGTCTTCCTGCAGGAAATAATCCAGCCACTGGCTTCTATCTGTTAAAACAGGGTTACTGCAAGCCTCAAATGCTTCTTTAAAATCTGGATCTGTCTTATACAATTCTTTGAGAAAACCAAATCCTGCAACTTCAAAATTAGTTTCTTGAACAAGCATGTGCCTCCTACTCAAAGCATCAGCTACTTTATTTTCTTGGCCACTTATATGTTTCAAAACAAAATGAAAACCTTGGAGATACTCAACCAATTTAGCATGCTTGTATTTCAACTTGGGCTACTGTACAATATATTGCAAAGCATGATTATCAGAATACAATACAAACTCCTTGGACATCAAATAATGTCTCCACTTCTTCAGTGCTTGAACCATTGCATAGAATTCCTTCGCATAAGAGGAATACTTTCTCCTGGTGTCATTTAAATTCTCACTGAAATAGGCTACAGGCCTATCATCCTAACTCAAAATAGCCCCAATGGCCTCCCCACTGGCATCACATTTTACTTGAAATGGTTTGGTGAAATCAGGCAGAATTAAAACAGGCTTCTCTGTTATCTTTTGCTTTAAAACTTTAAAATTTCTCTCTGCTTCAGCAATCCACTTAAATGGCTGTTTGCTCTTCTTTATTGTCTCAATTATGGGTGCATTAATCTTGCTGAAGTTTCTTATAAACTTTCTGTAAAAACTAGCAAGTCCATGGAAACTTCTTACCTCAAAAACATTCCTGGGTGAAGGCCATTCCACAATTGCCTTAACCTTTTCTGGGTCCATCTTCAATCCTTCTGTAGAAACAAAAAAACCAAAATACACCAACTCTTCTTTCATGAATGAGCATTTTTTCAAATTTATCAGCAGTTTCTCTTGAGGCATCTTCTTCAAGACATGATTTAGATGCCTTAAATGTTCTTCTTTAGTTCTGCTGAAAACTAATATATCATCCAGGTACACTATCACAAATTTGCCAATGAACTCTTTCAATACTTCATTCATAAGCCTCATGAAAGTACTAGGTGCATTTGATAACCCAAAAGGCATTACCATCCATTCATATAATCCTTCATTTGTTTTAAAGGTAGTTTTCCACTCATCACCCTCTCTAATTCTAATATGATGATATCCACTTTTCAAATCTATCTTTGAGAAATATTTAGCACCACTCAAACAGTCCATCAAATCCTCAATTCTAGGTAAAGGGAATCTGTACCTGATTGTGATCTTATTAATTGCTTTGGAATCAGTACACATCCTCCAGCCTCCATCTTTCTTTGGGCTCAATACTGGCGGTACAACACATGGACTCAAACTTTATCTAATCAGTCCTTTGTCCATCAATTCCTATACTTGCCTCCTGATTTCTTCATTTTCTTTGGGAGTCATTCTGTAGGCTGCCTTATTTGGTAGGGTTGAACCAGGGATAAAATCTATCTGATGGCTGATCTTTCTTACAGGTGGCAGCTCATCAGGTAAATCATCCACAACAATGTCACAATAATCATCTAACATCTCTTGTATCTCTACTGGTAAATCAGAAATCTTTGTGGAAGTAAGAACTACTTTAGGTTTGCAAACTAAAGCAAAGCTTACCTCTTCTTCTTCTATCTACTGCAGATATTCCTTCCCGCTCAGCAATAAGGTCTTTGGATCAATCACTCTGCTGGATGGCTCTCCTTCTTCCATGGGTATCAATGTATGATGTACCCCATCTTTGAAGAACTTGTAGGTGTTCTTCTTGCCATCATGCACTGCTGCTCTGTCAAACTGCCAAGGTCTACCCAGCAATATATGGCACACATCCATGGGCATTACATCACACAACACTTTGTCCTTGTACTTGCCCATTTGCAGCTCTATTTCACACTGTTCTTTCACAACCAGCTGGTGCCCTTTATGCAGCCAGGACACCCTGTAGGGAGTGGGGTGCTCCCTAGTCTTCAACTTCAACTTTTCTATCACCTCAGTGGAAACTAGATTGTCTGTGCTGCCACTATCAATGACTAGCTGGCAGCATTTCCCTTGGACTTTGCATATGCTCCTAAACAAAGTCTTCCTTTTTGCAGGTTCAGTGACTTCTTTGGCTTGCTTCAATAGGACCTTATTTACCACCAAGGATTCTCCCCTCTCTGGAAGAATTTCTTCTTCAATTTCTGCTTCTTCTCTAGCCTGGGCAACAACAGCATTCCTTGGACCAACACCCACATTCTCTGGACATTCATAGTGCTTGTGTCCCACTTGCTAACATCTATAACACCTCAATTCTCTGCCTCTGCCTCTGTCTCTGCCTCCTCTTCCTTTTCCTCTGTAAGAACCCCTTCTGCCCCTTGCATCATCCTCTGTAGATGCATTCTGAGGTGAGCTACTATTAGCTCCATCCTTGGGTGTAGCAGGCTTTCCTCTACCACCCTGACTTCCCTTTCCACGGAAAGTTCCTCTCTTCTTGGCAGACTGCTTACTCAGGAGTTTCTCCTCTGCTTTCAAGGCCATCTGATAGGCCTCTTCTACTGTCTTGGGAGACAGAAGACCAATCTCATATTGAATCTCCAATCTGAGACCATTCACATATCTCGCAGTCTTCTCTTGTGTGTCTTGGAATTTCCCAGCTCTTATACTTACTCTGTAGAATTCCTCTGTGTACTCTTTCACTGTTAGCAACCTCTGTCTCAGGTTCTGCATTTGCCTATACAATGTCAGCTGGTAATCACTAGGCAGGAATTTACCTTTTAATTTTGCCATCATTTTGGTCTAGCTCTTGATAGGTTGCTTTCCAACTCTTCTCCTTTCTGCCTGCACTCCATCCCACCAAAGTGAAGCATGTCCTTTCAGCTTTGTTACTGCAAACTTGACCTTTTTATCTTCACTTATTTCTTCATAATAAAAGCACTTGTTTAGTTCATTTATCCAGTCCACCAGCTCTTCTGGATTCAGTCCCCCTACATAGCTTGACACTTCAATTCTGGGCTTGACTGCAGATCCCAGAACAGTTCTCAGGAGCCTCAAGTCAGGAGGAATCTCAACATTTTCTTCAGCTTCTTCCATTTCTGGTTCACTAGTGTCTTCAGGATCCACGGTCTGTCTTCGCTCCATGGCATCCATTCTGGACTCGACCCTCTACAACATCCCCAACACCTCTACGTTGGCAACAGGTCTTCTTCTGCCAGCACCTCTACCAACTCGGACTGCCATGTCAGCTTTCTGCAAAACAATTCAAACAATGGCCCCGATACCACAAATGACGCAACAATGCCGAAGGTCAGCGCCCAATGGAGGGATGGTCAACAGCTTCGTGGCTCTATCTTCGTTTTCCTTTCTTTTTATTTATCAATTCCAAACGAAATTAAATTCCAAACGAAATTTGACAAATAAATATAATCGTGACTTGGGTATTATATTATATTCTCGACATATATATATATATATATATATATATATATATATATATATATCCCAATGTTACTCCTTTGGGCCTTATATAACTGTTCCCGAACTTTATATGACTATTCAACCCTTTTGTAACTTTATAATAAACCTTTTAAATTTGATTTATAACCCGAATAAATAGTTCAACGCCTTACAACCAAATTGCTTTGTAATAACCCGTGGATCCCGGCCCCACCTCTATGACAAGTCAACCAATCAACCGCTCGTATCGTACTTGGATTAACTTCCGCTCACGTTCATTAAACTCCGGGCAGTTTCAACGCGCGATCACCGTTCGATGTCGCGCCTCCAGATCAACGGCTCACGTGCATCCCGCTCGGCATCAACAGTCGGAGTTTAATGCGCGAAGGCGTACTTTAACTGGTGGCTTCCAATACCGCCCAGGACACGCGTCTCAATTCCTATGGAATCGCTGCCCGACCGAAGATTACCACTTATGGTCGAAAAGTGGTGCGGAATGGTTCGGAAACCGCTCATGGTTTTGCTACAGTGATTTACCAAGGGTGTACGTCAGGTTTGCGCTCGCCTCGGTTGTTAACTCGGGTTAAATCTCCAGTTCCGGTCTTCAATTAACAATGAAACAACGCCATCTCTTTGTTCGGGATTTCCAGCAATATTAACCAGAATTCTTACACAGACCCCGCCTATGAGTGGGGTTACATTCACAGGTTATCCAGCCACTTGCGGGAATTCAAAGACAGAGAATCGGAATTACCAGTACATAATCGCCCACAGTTAAATGATATTTCACAACATTAACATTTCAAGACAATGTATAATAGACAGAAATTGAAATCCATTCAACTGGAAGCAATTGTTCATACACAGGGTTTATTATAGAAAATCTCTTCTACTATCTTTTTCTCCTCCTCCATCCGAGGGAATACATTCATATACATAACATATGTCCTTTCGGTACCTCTGCGAGGACCGTTATGGAAATTCAAGAGCCTCCTTACAATTATTCAAAAATTAAATAAGACAAACGGACCAAACCTAACCATTCGACTTCTACAACTCTAACTGATCTAATAATAATACAAACAACCAAGGCATTGACACCTGGCTGTGATAATTTGACTGTTTTCAAACTCTCCTAGCCACAACATGTGGACCAAATTCCGACATTGTTGGCCAGTGTCTAATGCTCCTGCATCAATTAGCATTTTATTTATGAAAATAGTGGAAAATAGGATAAAACGGAGGTGAAATATCACAGGTTGCATGTGAGGAGGAAAATGAAGGAAAATAATGGAAAATGAAGAAAAGAAAACAAGAAGAAGGAAGGAGAAAGCAAGGAGTAGCAGGAATAAAGCAGTTACAACATGATATTTGGAAGGTATCAATTTGCATGTATGTTTTCCTTGGTAGATCTAGTATGCATGGTATTTCATGTGGTTCTTTTCTATCTTGGCATGGATTTTTCTAGGTGTGGCAGTGTTTTTAGCCTAGCCTTGCCAATTCCAGATATCCATGGTGTTTTGGATTTCTCAAGTTTTGGTTTAGCTTGATTGTCGGATGGATTCGAAGCTGAGTGGGGTGGATCTCCGAATTGATATAACACGTGGCCTAGTAACCCCTGAACCAGTCTGTGGGTTGCGGTAAATCGGGATAGTGTGTTTCCTCGGTGAGCCTAGGAATCCTCGACCGGTGAATGACGAGAGATACAGTAAAGCCTAGAGGTGGTTTTATCTCCATCAAGCCTACGAATCCTAGGTTTGGGATACATGATAAATCCTAGATTTTATATCTCAGTTTAGGGCCTAGTGACCCCTAATTCAAACTGTGTGTTGCAGTAAATCTTGAGACTAGGAGACAGTAAATTTCCTCACGGTTTAGGCAGAGAGAATCTGGTGATATCCATGCTTGTGTTGGCCTAGTGATTAGGTGTAGATCATGGTAAAGACAATTATCACATGATTATTTTGTTGGCCTAGTGATCCAGTGATCCAGGATGGATCACGGTAAAGCCTGTTTTCTATTTATGAGTGTGAGGTGGTTTAGCCTCAGGACTTCCAGGTTGGTTCTTTCGATTTGAGTCCCACATTCATGATTGGAATATGGCAGGGGGGTGATTCGTTGAAGAGATATTCGTTTTAGCCAATCTATGGTCCAGTGGAACATGGAAGTCCCATCTCTGGTTGGTTTTTACATTTAATAATAAAGAGCTCATTCCTTTGGTATTTGGTATGCAAATGTATTGGTTATTATGTGGATTCCATTTTTGTTGTATCCAGTGTATTTTTTTTGTTATTATGATGGTTATAAGCATGTATTTTATCAGCGATGATGTATGGCTCTCCCCATATTTTTACTTGTAAATGAATAAAAAATGTATCTATGGTCAAATATATTGTATTTTAGTTAATGATGTAGGGGGGAATTCTTCTTAGTGATTGTCAAATAAGTATGAGACCCCTATTCTTAAATATGTTGTTTACATCTGTATATTCAATGTTTGTGACATGTTTGAAAAAATTCCTATAATGGCTAGGAGGGATCCTTCTTGTTTATGTGATTGATTATGTATCATTGTACTATTGTTGTTTTATCATCCCTTAATTTTTCATGAAGTTCTAGGCAGTGACCTGGGCTTTGGTCCTTAAAAGGTGGCTCAAATCTTGGAGTCACAAGAATAGAACTGATGTTTTGGGGCCCTAGCCGTAGCTGCAGGCATGCAGTGTTATGCCTAAGGATATAGCCTCCTGGCCATAGGCATGCGGTGTAATGCCTACGGATATTGCTCAAAGAGGCAAAAATACCAGTGTGACCCAGGGTTAAGAGGCCTAAAAGGTTGGATTAGCTCCTAGGGGTGTCATTGATGATGTACAATGTATATATGTTGTGCTTATGTTGGTTCCACTTCCTTAGGGTCACCTAGGAGGTTAAATCCCATATAGTAGTCTCTTGTCACATGTTTACTTGGGTAGATGTGGGAAGAGGGTGTTACAGAAAATATTTTGGAAGGATGGAAACTTGCTGGGAAAATTTATGATCCTTGGATATGACAAGGGAAAAATGAATAATGACCACATATGTTAGGTTTTATGTTTATTTATATATATCTAAATGAATAAAGTATGTGACATATGAGTTTATTTCCATAAAACCCTTGATTTAATATGGACCATAAGGAAGCTCAGGAAGCATATAGAAAAGACAACAAGAGTGAGAATCTCATTGCATAAAATTTTCTCATAAAGAAAAAAAAAGAGAAAAATTGTAAGATCCAACAAGAAAAACTGCTAAATATGGAAA
The DNA here is from genome assembly GCA_034641835.2 of Pinus albicaulis. Taxonomy (NCBI): domain Eukaryota; kingdom Viridiplantae; phylum Streptophyta; class Pinopsida; order Pinales; family Pinaceae; genus Pinus; species Pinus albicaulis. The sequence goes on from CM076581.1 coordinate 516,969,452, forward strand.
TGAAAAAACCCAAAGCTGCTAGGATAGAACTACATGTGAGGAAACTTCTGTAGGATTATTGATAACACCTGAACAATGGTTGCACTACATAAAAAAAATTTATAAGTATCAGGAACCCATGTCTGAGGAAAATCCACCAAAAACTAGCTTGAAGGGGACATTTTTGAAAGTCATATATGAATATAGGAATTAGAATAGTGGTTTTCGGAAAAGTGAAAAATATTCAAAGGCTTTCAGGAAGAGCACTTGAAATGGGGTAAGGATCACCTCAGCCAACATATTGTTCCATTACTCAGATTTTCAAGGAAGGTTTCCCATACAACTGAAAAACAAGCCTTATTTTTCCCATTTTTAAAGAAGGTAGGAGAGTTAAACTATAAAAAACAACCCTCGAAACTACATAACCTTTATGATCAGCCCGGTGTTCTCCAAGTTAGTTGGAGGAATGGTAAAAAGGAAAATCAACAAATAAACGGAGGGGAAAACCAAGGGGAATTCCATGTTTAGACCAAAGCATTCCACTATAGATCATTGCCCCGCATTAATGCACATGACAGAGAAGACACTGGAGAACGAAGATAAGGAGATTTGGTGTTGCTCCACTAATTTCAGAAAAGAATTTGAAATTGTAATTAGATAATTTTGACTTGAAATTCATGACACTTCAAAAATTACAACATCACTTGCTAGCTTTGGAGAGCTTCTTGTGTAGAAGTAGAGATGAAGGTAAACATATACAAGACCAAGGTCGTCTTATTCACAAAAAAAAAAAAAAAACAAAGCAGTTCCTGATACAAATACTGAGAGTTAGAGTTCACTAATTCAATGAGAGACTGTAACGCACCCACTTATCTAATATGATAACCAGGGGTGCTTACTTATTTAACTCAACTTATGTGTTTCCACTATGGAAATGGGGTGTATATATTTTTTTTCTTCTAGAAAAATAACTTCAGGCCATAAATTTGGAATGCTTCATCCACGTTTTTGGAATTATATAAAGAAAAATGAGCCAAAATTAGGGCCATGATAAAGATTGATAAAGAAGGAGAAGATACCAAAAAGATTAGTTCTAGTACTTAATGCCCCCCATTAATGCACATGACAGAGAAGAAATTGGAGAACAAAGATAAGGAGATTTGGTGTTGCTCCACTAATTTGAGAAAATAATTTGCATTCATCGTAATATATTTCATGTACCAGGATAATGCTCTATCTTGCAGTGCAGTAACCAGCTATGATTTCATCATATTTGATCTATAATATTCTACCAACTCCATATCGCTTCTGCAACAAACCCGAATTGTTCATGATCATATAATCCCTTGAACATAAGAAACATTGGTGGTTTGGCCATGGTTAATGGGGGATGTGGAGGTGGAGGTGGAGGAATAGAATGGGATGGAGTGATGACGGGGGGGAAGGTTGGGAAATCTCCGCAGTTCCTTGCTGACTTTTAGATCTCAGACTTCTCGGGGTAATGAAGTTGCTTTCTCTTTCTTCAGACCCAAACAATGGATGATATTCAGTTTCAACGTAAGCCCCAATCTGTTCTGAATCTTTTACCTCTCCATGTAGCACCAGGTTCTCTTTCTTCTAACATTAATCTAAACACATTCGTAAACCATTTTCACATAGTAGCATTCTAATCCAAAATTTTAGTGAATTTAGGTACTTACCTCTAGGGCATTTGAAGAACTTGCGCTCTACTTCGCTATAAGAGACCAAAGTATTGATCATGAAATCAGTGATAAACCCTCCAAGGATATTGTCTATCCACTAATCAACAACCCTCACGATATCTTTATCAGTATTTTTAAGCTTCTCAAGCATATTTGGGGTCCACGTAGTTAGCTTATTATTGAACCGACCCATCTACACAACTAGTCTTTAAATATCCACTCGTACAACTCATTAGTGAACGATGCAAAAAATATCTCGTATTGATCTGTATAGATATACTTCTGTAACCAATGTTCAATAGAGATGCACGGGTTTTTGTTTTATTTCACAAAAAACTCGCGTTCTTTCATACTTACCCAATCTTCAATCTCTTACTTAGATGGATTCCACATCCAACTATCACTCACTCAGATCTTGGTACTGGAAATGGAACCATTTTCTAGCTTACTGGGGCCTAGACCCAGGTTTAATGTGACTACATAGTCCAAAAAGACCCACTATTATGGGCCCTTTCGGCAATGACCTGCTTTCACAGATCGAAATCTCACCCAAGGCAATTTAGGGGGATGCTAGAACCAAGTTTCTGCATCTAGAGGGATAAAGGATTTTGAATTTAGGGATTTTCCTTCGTTACAGAGCTTCACAGGTCAAATCTATCAATAATACAGGCGCTTTTCAACACATCTATTGAACTTACTAACATAATGTGTGATCTTACTTATTCATGCATTAAACAAGGTAAACAACCATAAACAAGACTCTATTATTCAATTACAGATCAAAACCCTTATTTAGCATAGAAGTTCATAAACAGTAAGTGAAATCAAACACATCAATAGAACTCAAATATATCCAACAGTTCTTTCATTTAAATCTAGATCCTTCTCATACTTTTAGTTCCACCCTGTGGACATAACTGCAGGGCCCTGCTCACACAACTGTGGTGGTTTGCGCACATATTTTTAGACTTCCTAAGGTCTTTGTGCACACAGCTACATGTGCCTTTCCTGTAACCCAAAACACAGACTTTGACTTAAAAACAGTCTCACATCCAAATGCATATCATTATATCTATCTTTTAAGGTTATATTTTGACCTCTATCTAGACTCCTTATATAGGTTTAACATTTACAATACCATGGTCAAAAACCATGTGCAAAGTCCATCGTTCACAAAATAATCCCATACCATTACATAATAAGGGGCTTTGAACCACCCCAAAGCCCCTATGACTCAAAATAGACTACGCGTTGCATGCTCCACTCGATATGTAGAGTATTTCCTTGTTGGTTTCTTCACGGGGATTCCATATCTAACTTGTACATTATGTGTATGTGTATGTGATTGAAGAGAATCAAATGCACTGGGTGCTTTCCAAGTGTGGAAACTGATCTGGTGTGTGTATGGAAAAGAACAAAGGCAGAAGCTAAGGATCGATTAAAGGATAAGCATCAAAATTTTATTTTAGGTCTATTATGCATGTGATCTACGATTCTGACTTATGATGGTTACATGTGATTTACAATTATGGTTTATGATAATTGCACATAATTCATGATTTTTACCTATGATGATTTTATTTCGAGATAGCTAGATGTGATATGATGATTTGATCAAAAAACCAGTTTTACTTGTTGTGACAGGAAGTAGAAATGATTGAAAAGTGTACCTTATTGACGAGCTACCAATGAGGTATGATTTGAATTTATTTGAATTTATTTTGAATCTAATGGCAGTTATGTGCTTGGTACAGGAAGCGCAGAAATGCCTAGTTGAAACTGACTACAAGAACTAGCAGTATCAGTAAAAGGAATTGGAACATGCAGCAGTATGTTGGTAAAGCACTTCAGGAGCAAGGCCATTGTGGGACACTGGTACCCAATAGTTTCCATTGATTTCCATGAGCATGTTATGACCGGTATGATGGTTTTGAGGCAGTTATATGTCTTGGTTGTTTGAACTTCCAATGCGAGGAATCCTTGCAAAGTGATGGATCGTTCGGGATAGGGGATGCCGGGGAACTTGGAAGGTGAGTGACTACACAAAAGTCATGAGAAAATTTCCCGAGGGACTGTGTAGGAGAGAAGGGAAGGTCATGGATGGTTTTGTTTTGGTCATTAGAATTTCGAGATGGAATCAGATGCACATTTGGAATGTACCCTGGAATAATGAGTCACTAATTATTCATCGAGGGTAAAATAGTGCAGGATTGTAGCACTTGACATTGGATGCAGACTTTGAATATGGTAGTGGATTTTGGACTTCCTAGGAAGGAAGTGAATCCTAGTACTACTTTTAGGGTGGAGGTGTGAGCCTATGAATTCCCTTTTTGTTGATATGGGAATCATATCCTTTTATTTATTGGTTGAGAAAATGTGTATACTACTGTAAATACTGTAATGAGTTGTGTTATAAAGCTCCAGTACAAAATATTATTATCATGATGATTTTTTCTTTTGAGCAGGTTATTCATTGTAAATACTGCAACGAGTTATATTATAAATCTCCATAGGCAGTATGTTCTATTTTTAGTGGGTTGCTGGTTTGTAGCTATCATTGAAAACCAAGGATGGTGTTCCCCCAAGGGGAGAGGGTTTTGTAACAACCCCAGTGAAAATTCCATGTAATAAAAGTTAAAAAATAATAACCACGATTGATGGGACACTTATTAGAAGCTAAATGTTGTGTAAAACATCTTAGAGGGTGTTCATTTCAGTTATTATGACTAAAGGAAATTGGCAAGGCAATGTCTAAGGCATTGGAAAGGCAAGAGGCATTAATTAGCATTTTATTTATGAAAATAATGGAAAATAGGATAAAAGGGAGGTGAAAGATCATAGGTTGCATGTGAGGAGGAAAATGAAGGAAAATAATGGAAAATGAAGAAAAGAAAACAAGAAGAAGGAAGGAGAAAGCAAGGAGTAGCAGGAATCAAGAAGTTACAACATGATATTTGGCAAGTATTAATTTGCATGTATGTTTTCCTTGGTAGATCTGGCATGCATGGTATTGCAGTCCTACTCTTTCTACTCCTGGTACCAGTTCAGATCAACAGTTTCCTGGTTTTTGTTCAGAAGAAATTGCTAAAAATCTTGATTTTTTCCAAGAAGATTTAATATCCCCTCAAACGGTTTTTCCTAAATAAAATTTAGAAGATAAATATTTCGAGTTAGTTTAATTATCTTTTCCAAAGTTTCAAGAATTAGAAGCATTTGATTTTCAGCCTCACAACAATTTGTTTCTTCCATTTGTCAACCTGTCCCTATTTCAGTACCACCTCCCCAGTCCTTTGTGTTTCAAGCGGGAGGTTCTTCTATGATTAATCAAAATTTAAATATGGTTGTCACAATATTACTCATGAAAATATATGCTCCTTTAAATCTCCCTAATACAATGAATTCTCTCCCACAAGATTATCTTAAGTTTCTGCCTAGATTCACAGGGGAAGATGAATTGAAAAAAAAAAACATGTTACTACATTCTGTGCTTTTGCTGAAAATCTCAATGTTTAACATCTTGATGTAGTAATGAGGTTGTTTGTCCAGCCACTTGATGGATAAGAAAGTAAGTGGTTCAAAACCCTCCCTTCTAATTCAATTAATACTTAGGAAGAGTTAGAAAATTCATTTATACAAATATGGGGAGAGAAAAAAGATCATAGTTATTTTCTAATATAATTTAATGTTATTAAGAGGAAATCAGAAGAAGATATTAATGAATTCGTTAAGAGATTTAATAAGTTATATAACACTCTTCTAGTAGAGATAAAACCTCCGATTGCTGGAGAAAATGTGGTGTTTATAAGAACCTTTGAGTCTGATTTTGGATTTACACTGAGGGAAAGGAGATCCCCTACCTTAGATCAAATTCAAACTGATGCACTAGAGATCGAGGAAAATTTGTCTGTTGCTGGGAAGGTCAAGTTGAAGCAACAAACTAATGAAAAGGGAAAGGGAAAAGATGAAGTAAAAGATGTAAACCATCCAAAATATTCACATGAACATAAGTTGGAAGAAATGACTAAAGTCATTAGGAATCTGTTAAACAAATTGGTAAAATTGGAACTTGAAAACAAAATTCCTCTTAGACAGATTAAGCAAGGTCAAAAAATATTTTTTAATCCTTAATATATGAGGAAGCCACTGCAAATAAAGCAAAGGGATAGAAAGGATCAAGATCAGATCCAACCTCACATGTATATAGAAGATGAACCTTAAGAGGCAGTGGAAGAAAATCTTAAAGAGAAGGATAATAAAATTTATATTTTGTATGGGGAATAAGAAGATGTGATCAGAAGTGAAGATTTAAATTTTGAATTTCAGGTCTCTCTAGATGAGGAGGAAATTGAATATTATTGCAAAAGATTCACATATTTCATGCAGGCAGTATGACCTTAGATCAATAAAAGGTCGAGGTACAAGAAGGTGTAGAAGGAAGAAAAGATAAAACACCTCAACAGATGGCGACTCCACAACAGCCCCCAAAAAAACTTGACAAAGGAAAACAACAAGCCAACTCAATCCCAAAAGTTAAATTTCAGCAAGGAGAAAGTTCAAATAAAAAACTAGATACAAGGGAATTGAATAATTCTATTCAACAACCTATAGATAGTTCTCATGAGGTTTCAAAACAAAAGGTGAGTGAAAAAGAACAAGATAAGGTAATAAAATAGGGCCATTCTTTTAACTTGGTAAAGGAAATAGAAAATATCAAAGTGATAGTTCCTTTGACCGAGTTGATTAAAACTCTAGCATTTAAGAAACAAGTCTATGATTTTATAAATCTTTCATAGGATAACCATGCAACAAACAAAATTAATTTGGAAGAGGACAAGTCATTGGTAATGTTTGTTCCTTATGTGGAAGAAGTGGATTCTTCTACTCCTACTTTCTATATTTCTCTATTGGTGCATACTTTTATTCTTCATAACTCTATGTTGGATTCTGGAGCCTCTCATAACTTAATTCCTCTTTCAGTTATGAAAAAGTTGAACTTACAGATCACTAAGCCTTACAAGGATCTCTATTATTTTGATTCTAAGAAGGTTAAGTGTGTGGGATTAATTAAATATTTGGTGGTTTCTATGCCTCAAATTATAGCAAGAAGCATTGTCATGGATGTAGTGGTTGCAGACATCCCAACACATTTTGGAATGCTCCTATTTAGATCCTGGGGAACCAAATTGGTAGGAGTGTTGAAATTGGATTTTACATATGCCATAATCCTTTTTTTGGTGGTGAAGAGAGGAGACTATACATAGAGACCAGGTTTGTAAAAACCATTACAAAGGAGGGTTCTTGTAATTATCATGTTTACAGTGAGGAAAATGATGAATTTTGTTGTTTCATGTTACAAGAGATGGAAGAAATTCCTGAAGATACTAAAGTGCAGCTCCCTTCAGCAATTGAAAGCATGGAGCTAGAACCCAGTGGAGTCTAGAAGCTTTATTTTGATGGTGCTTACTCAAAGGATGACAGTGGAGTAGGAGTGATTTTGATTTATCCAAAAGGTCATTTCATTCCTTTCTCTTATAAATTAGAATTTGAATCCACAAACAAGATTACTAAAAACGAAGCTTTGATTCTTGGTTTGCAAGCTGCTAAATATCTGAGAATACATGTATTTATATTTTCGGAGATTCAAAATTAGTAGTTAAATAGATTAAGAATCATTGTCGAGCAAGGAATCCGAGATTAAGAACTTATAGGAATGGAGTCTTAGATTTGATAGAAAATTTATTTGCTACTTTCAATATACATTTTATACCTAGGGAGGGAAATAAACTTGTTAATTATTTAGCAGTTGCAGTCAGTACTTTCAGACCTCCTTTGAATCCTAGGCTAAGATATGAATTTGAAATTAGATACATGCCATCTATTCCAGATAATATAAAACTTTGGAAAGTGTTTGAAGATAAAGAAAAGATCAAATATTTTATGGAAATGATTGGTGAGTGTTGGAAAATTATATATAACAGAGAAATGCAACACATAAAATATGCGGAAAACACAAGCACACAAAACACATAAAACTAGAGAGACACAGATATACATGGTTCACCCAGTTTGGGCTACGTCCACCCCGGACAACCAGTCCTTCCTTTCTATTATCCAGCAAAATGAAGAGACACAACCTACAGCAGATCCGCTGTAATATCTTCAGTTCTCTCTCACAGTCTCCCTATCTGTTTCTCGCTCCGAGAATACCTACAATCCACAGCCGCAATACAATACCCTCATACAAAGCGAGGGGTTGCCTTCTCGGGAAAAAATCCCTAAACTAAACATAAATTCTACCGTCATATCATCTACCTAATGAATGGCCCGGATTGACTAGAAATTACCCCCTAGGCAACATTTAATTACGGGGCCCAGATTGACTAGAAATTACCCCATTAAGGTACAGGGGTCCAATGCTGTGATACAAAATAAACAAGATAATCAGGCTCCACACCTAACAATATCCCACTTGGAGACTGATTGTAGAAACTCCACCGCTGCTTCATTTGCTGGACAATGACTCCTCTTTGGACCTGGTTGTTTCTCATCTTCATCATCATCCTTGAAGACCAATTGAAACTGAGCATATTCTTAGTTTCTCCCTAGTTACAAATTTTGTTATCATATCTGCAGGATTCTGGCTAGGGCGTATCTTTTCCAGCTTCAACTGTCCATCTTCCAATACTCACCGTATGAAATGGTACTTGAGCTATATGTGTTTAGTCCTGGAATGAAATGTTGAGTTCTTTGCAAGATGAATGGAACTTTGGCTATCACTGTATAACATGCCCATATCATGCTTCTTACCCAATTCATCCACAAACCTTTGTAACCAAATCATTTCTTTACTAGCCTATATAGCAGCAACATACTCTGCTTCTATTGTTGAAAGTGCAACAACACTTTGGATTTTTGAAACCCAACTAACAGTTGTTCCACCTATAGTAAATACATACCCTGTAGTGCTCCTCCTGTTATCTCTATCGCCTGCCATATTTGCATCAACATATCCCTGTAGAGAAATGTTTGAACCACCAAAGCATAATTCTTGATTTGTGGTACCTCTCAAATATCTGAGAATCCATTTTATTGCCATCCAATGTTCTTTTCCTGGATTATTCATGTACCTGCTTACAACTCCCACTGCATGTGCAATATCAGGCCTTGTGCAGACCATTGCATACATTAAGCTTCCAGCTGCTGATGCATATGGAACTTTAGACATATAATCCATGTCTTCTTGGGTCTTTGGGCACATCTCCTTACTAAGTTTGAAATGGCTAGCAAAAGGTGTGCTAACTGGTTTTGCATTGTGCATATTAAATCTTTTCAACACCTTTTGTATGTACTCATTTTGAGACAGTGTTAATTTGCGATTTTTCCTGTCTCTAGTTATTCTCATACCAAGGATTTGTTTTGCAGCTCCCAAATCCTTCATTGCAAATGAATTTGTCAATTTTCTTTTGAGCACATTTATTTCCTGCATGTTAGATCCTGCAACAAGCATGTCATCTACATACAATAAAAATATAATATAGCTGCCATCATTTTGCCTTTTTAGATAAACACAATGATCAGAGTGACATCTAGTATAACCTTGTTTAGACATAAACTTGTCAAATTTTAGATACCACTGCCTTGGAGCCTGTTTTAAGCCATACAATCTCTTCTTTAACCTACACACCAATTTTTCTTTCCCTTTTACCTCATATCCTTCTGGTTGCTGCATGTATATCTCTTCCTCCAAATCTCCATGGAGAAATGTTGTCTTTACATCTAATTGTTCAAGATGTAAATCTTCCGTTGCTACAAGACTTAAGATAGTTCTGATTGAAGTCATCTTAACAACATGAGAAAATATTTCATCAAAATCAATACCTTTCTTCTGTGCAAACCCCTTCACCACAAGTCTATCTTTGTACCTCTGTTTTCATCCATCTTCTTCCTTCAGCCTGTAAACCCATTTATTCTGTAATGTAGTTTTACCTGCAGGCAACCTGACTAAGTCCCAAGTCTGGTTATGCATTAAGGAGTCCATCTCTTCTTCCATGGCTAGCTCCCACTTCTTCCTGCTTTCAACCTGCATTGCTTCTTCATAACATTCATGTTCACCAGAATCAGTCAACAATAAATAATATAATGAAGGAGAGTATCGTTCAGGGGGTCTACTTATCCTGGTAGATCTTCTAACACCACTTTCAGGTGTTTGAGGTGCCTGTTGCTGTTGTGGTGGTTGTTGCTGCTGTGGTTGTTGATTATTATTATTTTCAGGCACCTTTACTTTTTCAGTTATCTCATCAAGAATTGTGTATTCCTTGCTTTCTTTTTCCTGTTTCTTTTCCTGCAACTGATTCTTATACAAGACCTTTTCATTGAATATTACATCTCTGCTCCTAATGATTTTGTGATTTTCATAATCATATAAGTGATAACCAAAATCATTAGCACCATATCTAATAAAGGTACATTTCTTTGATTTTGCCTCAAGCTTTGTTCTATTTTCTTTATTAATATGGACAAAGGCCTCACAACCAAAAGGCTTTAAAAAAGAGTAGTTTACCTTTTTACCTGTCCATGCTTCCTCTGGAATACCACCATCCAAGGAACTTGAAGGCCCTCTGTTTATTAGATAAAAAACAGTATCTACAACATCTGCCCAAAATTGTAAAGGCAATCCTGCATGCAATCTCATGCACCTTGCATGCTCCATGATTGTTCTGTTCATCCTTTCTGCCACACCATTTTCTTGTGGTGTTCTTGGAACTGTCTTATCTCTGCGAATTCCATGCTATGAACAGTACCTATCAAACTCTTTGCTGCAATATTCACCTCCATTGTCCGATATGAGACACTTCAACTTATTTCCTCTCTCAATCTCAACCAAAGCTTTCCATTTCTTGAAAGTATCAAATACATAATATTTATTCTGAATACAATAAATCCAAGTTTTTCTAGTTGCATCATCAATAAAAGTAACATAATAACGAGAGACACCAAGAGATAATACCTGAGCAGGTCCCCATACATCTGTATGCGTAAGCTCTAATTTTTCGCTCTTCTTTTCTTTCCCAACTCTGAGAAATCTGACTCTCTTCTGTTTTCCATAAATGCAATTCTCACAGAAATCTAAATCAACATTCTTCAAACCCGACAACAAATTTCTTGAGTGAAGAATATTCATCCCCTTCTCACTCATGTGTCCGAGTCTATGATGCCATAATGCTGCATCTGCTCCTTTGGAAGTTAAAGCATTAATATAGTTAGAAATACCATTGCATAAATACAATGTACCAACTTTTTCGCCTTTTTCTATTACCAGCGCTCCTTTGGTGACCTTCCAAGTTTTATCTGTGAAAGTTGTCACACAACCTTCACTGCCTAACTGCCCTGTTGAAATCAGATTTTTCTTCAGATCTGGAACATGCCTTACCTCCTTTAATAGCCATTGGTTTCCATTCTATTGTTTTACAAGAACCTTACCCATTCCAAAAATTTTATATGTTTTATCATCACCCAAATGGACTTGTCCAAAATCTCCTTGAACATAGTCATGAAAATATTTCTTATCAAGTGTGGCATGGAATGAGGCCCCTGAATCTACAACCCAAGAATCGGTAACATTTTTGAAAGAAAGAATCAAAGCATCTTGTAACACATCACCTGTCACATTTGCTTCATGATTGTTTTCTTGCTGTGTGTCTCCTTCTTTTCCCTTTTGAGATATATAGTCTTTCTTTAGGTGTCATTTCTTTCCACATTTCCAGCACACTATCCCTGATCTAGACTTGGATCTGCCTTTCCTTGATTTACAGCGATATCCCGAGCTCTTTCCTCTTTCCATTATTCTTCCCCTAGACTCTGCACTTAAAGTATTACCCGATGTCTCAACAAAGCTTTTTGGTCACATTTCCTCGCTAAGGATAGCACCGACAACATCATCAAACTTTAAAGTACTAGATCCAGAGACAGAGTTACTAATGGCCATAACTAAACCATTCCAGCTTTCTGGAAATGAGCACAAAAATAGTAGAGCTCTAACTGAATCATCAAATTTTACCCCTACAGAACTTAACTGACTGGTAACTATATTAAAATAATTTAAATGGTCTGCAACAGATCCACCTTCTGACATATTCATATTAAATAAACGTTTCATAAGAAATAACTTGTTTGAGGCCGAGGGTTTTTCATATAGTTTCGCCAACAACTTAATCAAACCCTCTGTTGTTGTTTCCTTCGAAATATTGAAGGCTACCGATGCCGCGAGGCACAACCATACTGTTTCAAGCACCTTTCTATCAAGAATATCCCATTCTGCATCTGTCATAGTCGTTGGCTTCTTTGTTTTTCCGCTTAATGGTAGGTACAGATCTTTCTGATACAGATAATATTCCATCTGCATCTTCCACAGCAGGAAGTTTTGGTCGTTAAATTTATTGACCCTAAATTTACCATCTTTCGCCATTGCTCCCACTCGAACCAGGAACCCTTCTTTCCTGCGAGTTTATCAGCCAAATAGACCTTCGAATCTGATACCAGTTGTTGAAAAACTATATATAACAGAGCAATGTAACACATAAAATATGCGAAAAACACAACCACACAAAACACATAAAACTAGAGAGACACAGATATATGTGGTTCACCTAGTTTGGGCTACGTCCACCCCGAACAACCAGTCCTTCCTTTCTATTATCCAACAAAATGAAGAGACACAACCTACAACAGATCTGCTATAATATTCTTTGTTCTCTCTCACAGTCTCCTTATATGTTTCTCGCTCCGAGAATACATACAATCCACAGCCACAATACAATACCCTCATACAAAGCGAGGGGTTGCCTTCTAGGGAAAAAAACCCTAAACTAAACATAACTTCTACCGTCAGATCATCTGCCCAATGAACGACCCAGATTGACTAGAAATTAATATACTTTTCTAGGGAGCCGCCCCCCCTGGAGCCCCCAGGCAGCATTTAATTATAGGCGGCGTTGCTGCCCCCATTAAGGTACAGGGGTCCAACACTGTGATACAAAATAAACAAGATAATTAGGCTCCCCACCCAACAGTGAGTTTGCTAATTTGGGGATTGATCAAGAAGAAGAGACTAAAGAAAATGAGGATGAGGGATTGTATTTTAAATATTCTATAGGAAATCAAAATATACTGCAACTTAAGGATAATGTGATACCAAAAGGCTTGGTACCTTTGGAGATATTGTTTAATTCAAATGGTGTTGTAGTAAATCTGAAGAAAGAAAACTTAGAAGAATACCTTGAAGATTGAAGTTTGGGAACACAACAACAACCAAATATGTTGAGGTTAGTTGGGGATGTTCTAGAAAATTTTAAACAGAGTTATGTAAATCTTTTCAAGAAGTTTTTTGATGTATTTTCTTGGTCATATGAAGATTTGAAAACATATGACACTAGTATTATTCAGCACAAAATTCCTTTAAAGCCAGGGGTGAAAACTTATAAGAAAAAATTAAGACATATAAACCCCTTACTTCTGCCATCAATAGAGAAGGAAAAAAAAAATTGTTACAGGAAAAAATAATTGTTCCTCTAAGATACTCCGATTGGGTGGAAAATCTAGTTCCTGTAAGAAATAAAAATGGGGAAATAAGGTTGTGCATTGATTTCTGAAATCTGAATAAAGAACCCTTGAAACAAAACTATCATCTCCCTAAAATGGATCACATCCTACATAAAGTAACGAGATCATACAAGTTATCAATGATTGATGGTTTTTCTGGTTATAACCAGATTTTAGTAGAGAAAGAAGATCAAAAGAAGACAACTTTTACAACTCCTTGGGGCAACTTTAAGTATGTTAATATTCCCTTTGGAATAATGAATGTTAGTGTCACTTTTCAAAAGGGCTATGGATATAGCCTTTGTAGGAGAAAAAGATAGATTTGTAGTAATTTACTTGGATGACATAACAGTTTTCTCCAGATCAGATGAGGAGCTTCTGGAGCATTTACAACAAACTTTTGAAAAATGCAGAAGGTATGGCCTATCTCTAAATCCCAAAAACTGTCATTTTTCTTTAAAGGAAGGGAAATTATTAGGCCACTTTGTGTCAAAATAGGGAGTTAAAATAGATCTAAAGAGAGTGGAAGTAATTAAAAGCATACCCCTGCCAAGGAGAAAAAAGGAGATTCAAAGTTTTCTAGGAAAAATAAATTTCCTTAGAAGATTTGTCCCAAATTATGCAGAGATTGTTAAAGAAATAATTGATATGTTGCGAGAAGGTGTGGAGGTTAGATGGACAAAAAATTCCAGGGAGTCTTTCTCAAGGATCAAGTAGTACCTTCAAGAAGCTCCTGTGTTGGTAAGCCCTGATTATAAAAAGCCTTTTCAATTTTTTTCATTTGCTTCTTCTTCTACTAATGCGGTAGTGATTTTGCAGAGAAATGAAGAAAAAAAGGAACAAACTGTGGAATTATTTATCAAAGTGTTAAGGGATGCATAATTAAAATATAATATCTTGGAAAATCAAGCCTATGCTTTGGTCAAATCACTGAAATCCTTTAGCGTATATATTCTTCAATCTCAAATTATTGTTTATGTTCCAAACACTACTATAAAATATGTATTGACTCAGAGCAATGTTAAGGAAGAAGAAGAAAATGGATAGCAAGGATTCGGGAATATGACATGGAACTAAAACCAACCAAGCTGGTGAAAGGACATGGTTTGGAAGATATCTTAACAGAAACAAATTTTTAGGCTATGGGAATTAATTTGTTGGCTGAAGTTGAGGAGAATAAAGCCACGACAGAAAAAGGTAAGGATACAGAACCTGATAACAAGGTTCAATATAAATACCTATATTTTGAATGGTATAAGGACATTGTGCATTATTTTTGTTTCATTTTTTGTGCCCCTTATTTAAATAGACCAAAGTATAAGGCTCTAAGAGTAAAAGCTCAAAAGTTTGTGATAGTTATTGGGAGGATATATTGGAAATATGTGGTTGGCATCCTTTTAATTTGTTTGAAAGAGGGAGAAATTATTGAAAGTAAATGAATATCATGGTTGTCCTTGCGGTGGTCACTATGGATGGAAGGTAACAACTCATAAAGTATTAAAAGTTGGGTTCTTCTAGCCTTCTTTGTTTTCGGATGTTTATAGATTCGTAATGGGTTGTCAAAAATGTCAGATCTTTGCTAAGAAGAAAAGGTTGGCACCATTGCCTTTAATTCCTGTGTTTGAGGAGGAACCTTTTAGGCAATGGGGATTGAATTCATAGGGGAAATGAATCCATAATCTAGTGGGCAGTATAAGTGGATTTTGACAGTTACAAACTATTTTACCAAAAGGGTGGAAGTTGTCCCAACAAGAAGAGAAAATGATTTAGTGGTGATTAAGTTCTTGGAGGATAATATTTTCAACAGGGTTGGTTCTCCCAAAAGGTTAGTAGCAAACAATGCTCAAGTTTTTAAATATGCAAGGTTGATTGATTTTTGTCAAAATTATAATGTGATTTTATCTCACTCTACTACCTATCACCCTCAGGGGAATGGGTTAGCAGAGTCTTCTAACAAAACTATGGTGAATATTCTCAAGAAAACTATTGCAGAAAATCAAAAGAATTGGGATACTAAGCTACAGTTTTTTTTATGGGTAGGTAGAGTAACTCCAAGAAGGTCAACTGGGAAGTCACCTTTTGAGCTTGTATATGGAAAAATTTCCTTATTTCCCATCCAGCTGGTAAATCCTATTGCAGCATTTGTCCAAGATGTTCAAGAATAATCAAGCCCCCTAATTAGAAGAATGAACCAATGGATAGATATGAATGAAAACTGAGAGAAATCCATGGATAATTTTATTAGTTATGAGGAGAAAATGAATCTAGTTTTTGACAAACAGGCCAAAGATGTCCTTTTTAATCCTGGAGATATAGTGCTTAGATGGGATGCAAGGAGATAAGACAAGGGTAAACATGGCAAGTTTGACCCTTTGTGGTTTGGTCACTTCAAAATAGCAGAAGCCAAAGCAAAAAACACTTTTGTTCTTGAAAATATTGATGGCGATCTCATACAAATACCAATGAATGGGCAGTACCTCAAACAATACTTCCATCATTGACTTGCAAGTATTTTCGTCATTGTATATACCGGTGTGGCCATTGTTAATATTTAAGTGATTTATTCATTGTAATGTGCTAAGTTGCAATTTTACTCCATGCTCGAGGTGAAGGAACTAATATATTGTTTTTAGTGTTGTTCCTTATGAAAAATACTATCCCCATATGGAGGCAGATGTTGCAAT
Organism: Pinus albicaulis; assembly: GCA_034641835.2. NCBI lineage: Eukaryota > Viridiplantae > Streptophyta > Pinopsida > Pinales > Pinaceae > Pinus > Pinus albicaulis. Next base: position 516,985,416 of record CM076581.1, read on the forward strand.
TCGTTTTAATTTTTTCCATAAAAGTTTCATGAGTATATTTTGTAAAAAAAAAAAATCAAATATCAAAGAAAAAATAAAAAAAAGAGAAACATAGAAAGCACTTGGAGTTTTGTTCTGATTAATAAAATGTGTTTAAAATTAATGGTTGAGCTTAGTGTGCTTATCATGATTAGCACAACAATAAAGTCCTAACAGTGGGTCCCAGTACCAATGATCGAGAAAGTTAAAAATAATTCATGTACAACAACGGGGATGAGTTGTCTGACAGGGCCCACGAGATGGGGAAACCCAACAACGCAAATCGCCTGAACATTATGTAATATTCCCAAATGGGAAAATCAACAATACATGCATCAAAAACGCATTTTTCAGAAATATATGCTATGAAAGTAAATGATAGCCCATGGATCCATTAGATTATACATTATATCAACCAAATATAGGAGGAGATCAGAAACAAATCATTATTACTAAGTTAAACATGCTTCCCATGCCCAGAACAACCCAAAAACACTGCAACCCCAAGACTGCTACAACACAAAATTACTGTATCAAGTGACAGCATAGTTTACTAAGGGTTTATACTTCAAAATAGAGAGACAAAATAGATCTACTGATATATTAATCAATAAAGTTGAAAAACTGAGATCTAGTCTCATTTACACAAATCCAAGATGACTCGGCAAGGGTTTCTTTCTAGACATGAGATACAAGAAGCATATGCTGCAGATCTAGGGCTGAATCATGCTGTATGGCTAAAGCACTACATGAATATGGCTGATAATACAAAGAAATGGTTGTAGCTCCTCCTACTAGCTTTCTGGGATAAAGGCTGATCCTCCCTCTAGGAAACTAACTCATAAAACAAGGGTTTAAATCCTTCCACTGCAACACCATGTAAAATAACGCAGTTTCTCCAAGGGACTACACTATGGCTGTAGGTGATTGCTTGGAAAAGTGTCAGATGGTGGAAATGAATTCCAGAATTCTCCTCTCAGATTTCTTAAACAAGACCTCCAAGGAAGAGTGGGGAATTCCCGCATGAGAAAACCCTTGTACTAAACAGTACAACAAACTTAGCTAAACAACTGAAGCATGCAATAAGTCTAAAAAAAATCAATCATAAAATAATATTATCCATTCATACCCCATATGAATACCATTCCCTCCATTATATAGTTGATGAGCTTCCTCACCATGGGTCCCACCCATTTATGAGGTTACTTCCATGCAAAGGCTCCTCCTCCAAAATTACGCTGTCTCCATTAGTTCCACTCTTCTATTCACAACGTTGTTTGATTTGGTCAACCTTGATTTAGTCTTCATGCATCATCTCCTTTCACACCCAAGGTGTCTTTATTCTAACTTATCTAAACTGATTCATATTCTTACTGGGCTATCTTTATTTATGATCCACTCCTCTCATATTAGTGTTGTTGACTTGGTCAAACTTGACCTTGTCCACATGTATTAGCCCTTGTTCACACATGAGGGTGCTTGATCCAGTTATTAACATGATCCATTTTCACATTAATATGTATTTTATGCTTACTTAAGATATTTATGGGCCTCCTTACCCATTTATTCATCTAACTAGATGCTAAGAGAAAACTTAATTTTCCTATTAGCTACATGCTAATTTAGGAATATTACAGTCCTCCCCTCCCAAAGGTTGCTTGTCCTCAAGCAACTATAAGGATAGAACTAAAGAGCCTCCTCTCCTCCTCCTATAGCATCATCATATGTTAAGCTCCTCCAAAGAACAAGATGTTGTCTCATCAATAAATCTCCAAGTTTCTCCTCCCAAATATGCAAGTTAGCTTTTGGTGACAAACCCAAATACTTATCATCATGAAAAAGTAAGACACCCATGGAGGAAAAAATGTGTTGTCTAGAGGCCTTCTTGATGCATGGAATATGAAATATGTTGGGAATCATTATTCCCATGTGAATCTCCCATCCCCAAGCTATCATCCATACAAAATGAGCCACCTCCCAAAATGGTAACTCATGAAAATTCTCCTCCACCTTTGGCTCTTGCAATGTAGGTGGGCTGCATAACTAAAAATGAGAGATTATTTTTTTCAACTCACACTGTCTCTCTCTCCATTTATGATAGATATAGAAATTTTGATCTTGGGTTGCAATGATATGGTCATTAAGGAGCCACAATGCACTTGGACTCTCATGATCCCATTCCTTAGTTCCAAGAATCACTCTTTCCCAATCCATCCTACATATAGTGAATAGAGTATCTTCACCATATGGGACCAAAAATGAGAATGGACTATGTGTCATGTAGTATGTTGGATGGTGATAATAGTCCTTAAAGGGAATCCAACGTTGTTCATCTTCTTGCTGTCTCAAAACATGCTGTGATAAGTGGCCATCCAACCACTTACTTGCTGCCATAAGCTTCTCAAAAGCTTGAAAATAGTAGAGGATATTAGGTGTTGGCTGAATATGATCCAAGAAAAACATGTCTTGCCCAACATCCTCCATAAAGTGGTCATCCCCATCACTGAAAGTAGTCCCAAAAGTACCATGAAATCTCCAAATATTTTTTCTCTCTTGTGGAGCAATGTGCTGCAAATGAATGGTAAAGGAGTGCACAAATATTGTTAGTTGATAAATAAACATCAAAACACAATCTTTACCATATGTTGTAGCCATGTTGGTGAATAGGTCCATAGATAAGTCTTCCCATCTCTCCATCAAAAGGGGAAGTGATTGAAACAACCTTGATAGGTGGTTGCTATCCTCCTTATACATCAAACAAGATACATATCTCATGATATGTTGGTGCACATTTTCTTTGAGATCCTCCCAATAGAATTCTTTCATGATAGTGTGATAAGATTCAATGGAATCTACATGTCCTGAAAAGAGTGCCTCATAAGCTACATGTAGAATGTTTTTCTTGAGCTTGGAGTCTTTAGTTAAGTAGATCTGATCATGGAATTAGATGACTCCATCAACCACTCTATACCTTATATCCATCACTTGCCCATCAAGAACCTTACATGTGAATATGTTCTTAGAATATTCCACCAATAGTTGGGATTCCCAATATGGATCTAGGCTCCCCAACAATGACATCGCTTTAGAAATATGAAATGAAGTATCTGTCATTGTTGAGCCCTAGAATTGCCTTCTCTTTTACAAACCTTCACTTCATTTCATCATTCTTTTATCACTTCATAGCCTAAAATCAATGAAGAATGATTAGGATTTCTTAAAGGTTACATGAAATTGATTAACATATTGTATTTTCATGGTTTTTGTTGTTTTAATAATTTTGTGAAAAATAGCTATAGAATACAGACGTTCCGTAGCCGATCACGCGTTCCGCAGCTATTTTAGTGTTTAAATGGGTTACAGGTGTCGTCTGAAGGAAAAACACATATGGGTGAATTCCATACCTCATCCACATCATTCGTTGCTCTCCATGAAGTCTGAGTAAAAATCTCCAAGTGGTTATGCATGTGGGAAACCAAAACCAAGAGGTAGACTTCTACCGGGACACAGACTCTACAGATTTCTGTAGCAAAGTACGAGGCCTTAAAAAGAGTTCTAATTTGATTTTAATTGCAAAAGACACTTGTCCCTATATTTTCTCAAGGGAAGTTATGTATTTCCCTTATAAAAATAACTTGAGAGACCAAGATCCAACTAGCTGGTGGATGTTTTGTTGTTAAGTTTTCCCAAGACTGTAATACGCTGTTTTTGAAACATTTTTCTTTAATGAAAGAAGTTCAACCTTGATGCATGACCTGAAGCAGTTCTAAGGAGATTTGTATGCTGATCTGGTGGTAGAGGGCCCCTACTTCCCGAGAAGCTCTGTGCGTTTTGTTTAGATAAGTAATTCTAGCTCTGTTTTGTTCCTAGTTTAGACAATTTTCTGAACTTTGTGTTTTATACTCACTTGCAGTGGATGCTATAGTCAGCCTTAATCTTACGAATTGTTCCAAAATATCACTAATATTGAATGAGATATAACTTTATTATTTTAGGAATTAGTTGTATTTTCTGAACTTTATGTTTTATGCACATTTACATTGAATGTTACAGCCAGACTTGTTCTTATAAATTATTCCAAAATATCACTCATAATGAACGAGATAGGGCTGTAGTATTTCAGAGATTAGTTGCATTTTAGTTCAGTTGTAATACTCCGGAGGTTGATTGCATTTTAGTTCAGCTCTGTCACTGTATTTCAAGATTGATAATGGCACTTTAGTTCAATTCTGACCACTGTATTTCAAGTTTCATTAGTTTGTTGTATGCTAATTTTGTTCTATTAGACTTCAAGGCCTTAATTATTTACAAACTACTCTTCTTATGAACCTCTTCCAATACATCATCATATGAACAAGAATTAGTGATATCAGTCCAAGGCCTTGACTGTTCTGCAATCTCTTGTAACTTCACAAATAGCCTTTTTCCCAAAACTATTCCAAAAGATTTCTAACTTCCGAATGAGGCTTAGTAGTGACAATTTGAGTTGCAGAATGGATTAATCTCAGTGTTATATGTTAATTTAGAGTAGAGTTTCTTACTGTGCTACAAATAATCTTTTCCAATTGTGTTCCAACAAACTTCTAACCATGGATGAGATTTTTGTAATATTGTAAGCTGTTGTTTACTTAGGAAAACCTCATTGCATAAAACTTATCCTTTTCTCAAGATATTCCAACATATTTCTAATGAATGAATTGGAATGAGTTCATGTTATGAGTTATTGAGTTCATGTTATGAGTCATTGTCAATCTTTGCATTCTCTATTCTTAGGTGCCTACATAGTTTAGGGTAGGTTTTGCTCTGTTTTAGTGTGACCAACAACTTCTCTTTGCCAACAACTTAGTTCCTTTCCTCTTGGCATAAAAACACAAAGCCAAAAACATTAGAAAACACTAAACACAATGAAGTAAGAAGAAGATACCTAGGCACATATAGTGCACTTCACTTCAACAGTTTACTAGCCCTGGTTGACAATTTATGACATCAACTTAGGAACACTAAGTTGAGAAGACAATCATATGATGGCTTTCCTCTTTGACATGATTAATGCCAAAGTCACATGTTGGAGTATTGTTACTCCATTTTTGTTGCCTCCCTTGCAGCTGATCAAGACAAGATTGAAGTACATGGAATTCAACCTCCTTTTGAAAGGTCTCTCTCTTCCAAAACTCCCATAGTTTGGCCCATGCATGCAAGAGTGTTAATACCCTATTGTCATATTCAGAAATCTTTCTCATGTGTGGAAGTATCATTTGTTGCTCCAATACTATGGAGTGGCCATTTGACACCATGCTCATGTCATTATAGATTTCTGAATCATTTTCCAACGCAGACAGTTGAGTGGGATATGGAAATATCCAACTCAGAAAATTGATCATCTCTCCTTGGAACCCATCAAAGGTTCTCAGCGTTGTGGTAGCTCCTCCCAAGGCTACTTCCTTAGCCAAATATGTCATTGCTACACTAAGTTGATAGAACACTTTATTCATCTTCCAATCAGGGGGTCTCCCTGGTGGAATGCCTCCATGCAAAGAGACATCAAGGCATAGGTAGGATGTATATGTGTGTGGACTGATTTTTCCTTGCCCTTACTGCACAAATCCTCCTGCCTCTTTTGTGCATCAATCTTCTGAAATAGAGAGGGGTGTGTGCTCTTAATCATATGATAATGATCATCCTCCCCATCTGCTTCTTTTATCTTCAGAATCTCATCATCTATCAATGGTGGCACATGTTGCTCATGGAGTGTGCCCTGATCTCCACATGTGAGATTATTTGGAACTCCTTGTGAACATACAATAATTCCTCTTATTGGAGCAAGTGCTCCATCTTCCTCTTCATGAGGTGCTAGATATGCTCTTGATATGATAGCGTTGTTACCTCCATCCTTCTCTTTCTCCTCATCAATATTTGAGAATGTCTCATCAACAATGAGAGACCCTAGATCTTGGTCTTCCCTTGAAGGAGGAATATCTTCATGCAATGGGGATCTTGCCCTTGGCAAGGTATCATACAATTTTTCATCCCCCTCAATAGTTTTCTGAAATGGAGTTGGGTTTATAGATCCTTCCAACCCATTAAAAGGTTTTATTTGTTTTGGTTTGACTAGCCCCACCAAAGGTGTTTCATAAAAAATTTCATCAAACCTTTCCACTACTCTCCAAGTGAACTTTGCATAAGTAGATGTATTTGCATTCTTTAATGAAAATGATTCAAATAACCACCAATCATAATCCTTACCTTCAAGATGTAGCGCTGCTACTTTAATGGCTTCATCTCCTGAACCTTGGTGTTGCTACACATAGGTGTCTAGCTCCTCCACCCAAACCCTAGCTGGACATTTAGGTGAGCCATCAAAAGTAGATAGAAAGAATATAACCACAACATGTTGCTTTCCCCTTGTTCTTCTTTCCTCCTTGATCCTACAAAACCCTTTGAAGTTTAAGTGATCTTTGAACCTCTTATATTGAGATTCATATTCTTTCAAATAATCACCAAGAGTCTCCTTCTTTGGCACATCTCCTTTCTCCATCTCACTTGCCATAAACATATGGCTGGTAGAGCATTGTAAATCTAATGGTGTGGCTGAATGTTCACACCCATAATATGAGGAAATAGAGATTTCCTCATGTACAAATCTTGTTGAGGGATCGCCATGTTTTTCCCTCCTCATTTCTTTGATGTCTTTGCTGATACAATGAAGAGTTTGAAGAAGAAGTTTTGAGAACTCCTCCCCCCTAGAAAATAAGGGTTTGACTTGATCCCTTTTGTAGATCCTCTCCTTCGCATGAGAAGACTCCTTAGATGAAATAATGGTTGAATTACACAGGCTGATCCAAGATTAGAGCTCTAATACCACTATAATATTCCCATATCGGAAAATCAGCAATACATGCATAAAAAACACATTTTTCATAAATATATGCTATGACAGTAAATGAAAACTAATGGATCCATTATATTATGCATTATATAAACCAAATATAGGAGGATATCAGAAAAAAATCATTATTACTAAGTTAAACAGACCTCCCATGCCCAGAACAACCCAAAAACACTGCAACCCCAGGACTACTGCAGCAAGTGACATCGCAGTTTACTGAGGGTTTATACTTCAAAATAGAGAGACAAAATAGATCTGCTGATATATTAATCAATAAAGCTCAAAAATTGAGATCTAGTCTCATTTACACAAATCCAAGATGACCCGACAAGGGTTTCTTGCTAGACATGAGATACAAGAAGCATATGTTGCAGATCTATGGCTGAATCACACTGTATGGCTGAAGCACTGCATGAATATGGCTGATAATACAAATAAATGGTTGTAGCTCCTCCTACTAGCTTTCCGGGAGAAAGGCTAATACTCTCTTTGGGAAACTAGCTCATAAAACATGGGTTTAAACCCTTCCACTGCAACACCATGTAAAATAACGCAGTTTCTCCAAGGGACTGTGCTATGGCTATAGGTGAATGCTTGGCCAAGTGTCGAATGGTGGAAATTAAGTCCAGAATGCTCCTCTTAGATTTCTTAAACAAGACCTCCAAGGAAGAGTGGGGAATTCCTGAATGAGAAAACCCTTGTACTAAACAGTACAAAAAACTTAGCTAAATAGATGAAGCATGCAATAAGTCTAAACAGACTCAACCATAAAATCATATTCTCCATTCATACCCCATATGGCTTCCATTCCCTCCATTATATAGTTGATGAGCTTCCTCACCATGGGTCCCACCCATTTATGAGGTTACTTCCATGCAAAGGCTCCTCCTCCAAAATTACCATGTCTCCATTAGTTCCACTCTTCTATTTACAACACTATTTGATTTGGTCAACCTTGATTTAGTCTTCATGCATCATTTCCTTTCAAACCCAAGGTGTCTTTATTCTAACTTATCTAAACTTATTCATATTCATACTAGGTTATCTTTATTGATGATCCACTCCTCTCAAATTAGTGTTGTTGACTTGGTCAAAATTGACCTTTTCCACATGTATTATCCCTTATTCACACATGAGGGTGCTTGATCTAGTTATTAACATGATCCCTTTTCACATTAATAGGGATTTTATGCCTACTTAAGATATTTATGGGCCTCCTTACCCATTTATTCATTTAACTAGATGCTAAGAGAAAAATTAATATTCCTATTAGTTGCATGCTAATTTAGGAATATTACACGTTAATGGACAAATAATTTTGAATGAGTTTTTTGACTTTAGATCTACAACTCAGATTGATTGTGGAGGCACCCCTCTGAAGAAGGATTGTACTAGAACTTGCACCCGCAGTTTCATCAACAAGCAAGCATGATGTCATCAGTAAGAGAGTCCACCTCCACCACTCATTCCACCATGTTTCCTTTCCCTCTGCCACCTGTCAGTCTTGCATGTCATTTCATTCATTAATTTCACTCTGCCATATCCATTTAATATTCTACGAAAGAATTAAATTGATTTCTCCCTCTCATTCTTCTATTTAACTATAAAACCCTAATTTGGCTCATTTTTATGTACATTCACTACTTTCTTTCACTATCATGTTCTCCTAATTCACCAGATAAACATCCTAGTTAGCACCGTCTGCCACCTCTAGGTATTTATAACAGTCACTCATCACTATAATCATAAAATCAAATAATTTTTTCTTAACCGGTTCATCCTCACACATTCCCCTTATGGATACTGAAAGAGATATTTTTGACACCATTTTTACTCTAAATCATCTAGAGACCTATTAGCATGTCCTTTCAAATCAAGCCAATTTCCCATTTTATGTTGTTGCAGTTAGGTTTGGTGTCCTTGGAGCTTTCATTTCTGAAAATCACCTTTTCCTGGAGTTTTTTCACTAGTTAGTATCAACCATGTATCCACAGAAATGTTTTGTAATGAATAATTTAGGGGAAAAAAATCTCCAAGTGTCCTCTCTTCTAATTTAGCAAGCATTGTGTTTCCCCTCTGCAAGCACATATACTTCTTTCTATGAGGAAACCATGTTAGTTTAATTTGAAAATTTGTAGGGTTAAGAGTATGACCAAATTGTGTTTTATCTAATGTTAAGTGGGAAACAATTATCTTTGGAGTCAAGTCAGTTCCATTTAAATACTTTTGTCGAATATGTCAGACCTTTTCTTCAATTATAGCTAGGATCTTGGGAAGATAGGATGCTTCAGCCAGTGATAAAGTCACTATAGGTATTTTTAGTTTGATGATGAAGCTTGAGGTTGTCTTAGATATACCAGATTTTGGGAAGTTAAAATCAATTCTTAGTTCATGATCCTCTCACTTACTGGTTTTTTTAGATTCCCTTATTTGATTACATATTTTTTCTTATACACTCATGTTGAAACTTTCATGCACTTGGGCTTAAATATCATAAATTATAATAAGAAAAAACAATCAATGGGTTTTTGGACTGATGTGGTGAGGAGTAACCCAAAGAATGAAGGCTTAATGGATTTTTCTACCTCATTCCTTTCATTAGCATATTCAATTATCGATAACTTTCACCCTCTATATTTCCAAAGGCTCAATATTTTATTCAATTGAGCAAGGATATGAAAGTATGAGACTAATATTAATTTGAAGACTATTATGATATTAGGTTGTATGGAGCTAAATTGAACCTTACAAATTGCCAACTTTTGTTCGCATCAGGTTTTTTGGTTTGGAGTTTATAAGACAAAGTTTAAATGTGGACCAAGTCCATTTTTTCCAGCCAATAAAGGGAATTTTTTTAGACTACCAAGAATTGTTGGTCCTTTCATTGTGAACACCAGGCAAGTAGCAAAAGAAGTCCAAAAATTTCTTAAAGGGATGAATTTATTATTGGGAGAAAAATGGGCCTATGACCCTTTTCATGCAATTTCCAACAAGAGAGTGGAGAATGGATATGCTCCTTTCTTACATGAAGCTCAACCAGAAATTGAGAAGATGGATAATGGAGGAAATTTTGTTTCAACAGGGGGATGAGAGGTTGAAACCCCTTTAAAAAACGAAAATAAATTGAAGAGAGGTAGGGAGGAGATCATTGATTTGGATGAAGATGTAGATGGAGTAGCTAAAAGATCAAAATTATCTAATGAAGGAAACCAATTATTAGTTTCTGGTTTCCAACTGCAGTGGGGGGAGACATTTTGCACACTCTCCTCTCCCAATCCAGATGAAAATACTCAGATATCTATCCCAATGATAAAACAATTTTTTTCACAAATTGAGGATAGAAACAAGAATATCAGAGAAAACACAGAAACCCATTTAGAGGCTCAATCATCTTTAGATTATAAAACATGGTTATTATCTTCCATGGATTTAGAAAGGAATCAACTAAATATTTCCTTTTCTCATCCTTCTGCATTATTTGTTTCCTCTTTAACATGTTTGAAAACTGTTAATTTAAAAGTAGATGCCAAGAAGATTCATTTCCCTGAAAAAATTAATCTCCATAGGAAAAACTGGAGAATTAATTTATAATGATTTGAATAAAACCTTTTCAGGTGCAAGCAAAGTTGAAGGTATGTTGGATAAAGTTGTTAAACAACAAAAAATTGAAAAGGAAAACTCAAGAGAGTAACAACTTAAAATGAAGAGTTGAATAAGTTAGTTATTAAAATTGGAGTCAACCCTGAAGATAGGAGTGCAGTTCAAATACTGTTGCAAGGTGTTGAAGTAGAAATTCAAGTGCTCAGGAAGAAATTAAAATTACCTTCTGTAGAACATCCAATGGCTACAGAGGTGCCATAGGTTGAAAATGAGAAAGAAGTGTTGACTCATGAAATATTAAAAAGGAATGAAGAAGTGTCGAAACTAAGAGAAATGAATACTGCCTTGTAGTAGAAAATTGACTCATGTGTTTATACAATTATGGTGGAAGTAGGTTCATAAGATCCAGGTGCAAAACTAACTTAGGTCACAACCGAATTGAAACTTGCTGAGAATCAAATGAAAAAGAATCAAAGTGATTTTTACAATAAAATTAAGTTCATCAAAGCCACTAAGCATGGGTTTTTTATGACAAAGAAGACTGCTGAAAAATACATAAAATATTTCCAGCTAGCCTACCATGAAATCAAGGAACTGAAAGAAAAGGTAAAAGGGAACATGTCCCTTATCCAGGAAATGGAAATCTTGTGGAATGTTATCATTAATAAAGTGAAGAATATTTGGAAATTTTTAATTATTATTGAGGAAGAAAATAATATTGTCAGAGATATATAGGGTGTAATCATGGCTACTAAGAAAAAATTACAAGAAAGAGCCCAATTTGCTAAGAATATGATTGATTTTCTGAATTCCAAGTCTGCATGGGAGTCAAATGAAGATGGAATTGAAGACAGTGTTGAATACGTAATATAAATCAATAAAATTTCATTGAAGAATTTATATAGGAAAATGGCTGAGAAGAAATTTAAAGAAGTAAAGGAGGTTGTAATGAAGTTTAATGTTGCTTTTGACAAAAGAACTGGGGCAGGTCTACCATAATGATTGGAGCAGTAGGGGAATTTTATACCTTGGGAGACTTAAGAAAAAATACTAGTAGAAGCTAAAAGTCAAATTCACTCCACATATGAAAATACTGCAATACTCAAGGGAGACACAATTTACAATTATTTGCACAAGGACTTTCAATTTCTTTGGATGATGAGGACACTATTTATTGAAAATTCAACTTACAGCAGGATCATTGAATTCGGGATTTCTCATGTCAGACTTACTAAGAGCTCAAATACAAACAAAACTATGTGGAAGAAGTGCAGAGAATGGATGTCACCCCAAGCAACCGATGTAGGAGCAGGACCTTCTACTATTCCCGAGTCACAGATAATTCAATATCAAGCAGTTTTCCAATGACAAAGTTTTATTTCGTAAAGTTTAGAAAATGTTTTATTTCAATGTAATTTTATTTTCAAAATGTAATGTTCAAATATGAGGGAAATTGGTCTCGAAGTTGTTTAGGGGGTTGAGAATTTTATAACCGTCCTATTGAAATTTTGTAAAAAAAATACTTTCAAAGAAGAAGTGAGGGTTCCAAATTTTTGGACCTCAGAGGAAAATACAATATTTTACTTTCACTTTTCATGTGCATATGAATAAAGTTCTCATGAGTGATTCCAGAATTTGTTGGGTATGATAAGTCTTTCTTGTTACATATTGTGTTAATGTTTTCTTCTTAGAAAAGAGTAATGAAGCTATTGGGATTTGATTTTACAGTGTTGTGAGTCTTAGTTTCTGTAGATTGAAGTTAAAAATCCTTAATGATGTGCTCCTGTTTCCTAAATTCCATTGCATGCTAATCATATTTCCTCTAAAGTCAAATATAAGAGATTTTGTGCAAGGAAACTTGTTATATAAGACTTTCCACCATGACTTCTTTCAGCTCTTTCTTTCATTTAAATTCAAAATTAGAAGGCCACTTTGGAAACATTGTTCATATATGAAAGGTTAAAGGGTTTTAATCAAATTTCTAGGGTTTAATAAAATGATGGGACAACAAATTAATTTTTCACTGTTTTAAATAAGTGTCTTGGGAACTAATATTTTTTCAGCCGAATATTGTCTCCCAAGGTACAACATCAGGAATCCTTGAGTCTTGAAACCCTCACATACCATTAATGCATGTGCCTAGTCTAACCATGTCTAATTTCAACGCATACAGGAATAGTTTGAAGAAATTTCAACGTTGGACCCATTCACTGCTCACCATGCGACGTTGATGGATGAAATTGGTGATGGGTGTGTTGGAAGACATTCCATGACATTTCAAGATATTTTTGACAAATATTCCATATATGGGAATGAGGAATGATGAAAATGAGACTGCATGATGAACGTTAATGCAAACGTGGATGATTTCAAATATTATGTGAGGACATCAAGCATCCTTGAGTCATGAAACCCTCGCATACTATGAAGGAATGTGTCTAGTATAACCATGTCATATTTCGATGCATACAATAATAGTTTGAAGAAATTTCAACGTTAGCCCCATTCATTTCTCACCAAGCAGCGTCGGTGGATGAAATTGGGGATGGGTGCGTTGGAAGATGTTCCATGACATTTAAAGAGAGTTTCGATAAATATTCCATAGATGGGAATGAAGAATGATGACAATGAGACTGCATGATGAACTTCGATGCAAATATTTACGATCTAAAATATTATGTGGGGATGCTAGGCATCCTTATGTCTTGAAACTATTTCATACTGTCAAGGCATGTTCCTATTCTAACCATGTCAAATTTCGACGCATACAGGAAAAATTTGAAGAAATTTCAACGTTGGCCCTATTCAATGCTCACCATTCAGCGTCAGTGGATGGCATTTTTTATGGGTGTGTTTGAAGACGTTCCATGACATTTCAAGAGAGTTTTGAAAAATATTCCATATATGGGAATGAGGAATGATGACAATGAATCTTGAAACCATCACATATTGTAAAGGCATGTGTCTAGCCTAACCATGTCAAATTTTGATGCATACAAGAATAGTTTGAATAAATTTCAACATTGGCCCCATTCACTACTCATTGTGTGGCATCGGCGGATGAAATTGGTGATGGGCGTGTTGGAAAACGTTCCATGAAATTTTAAGAGAGTTTTGATAAATCCCTAAATCCCCTAACCCTTAAGCCTGCATTGACCTTTAAGTCCTTAATCCCTAATATGTAAAGTAACCTTAATCCCTCAACCCTAGTTAATCACTAATCCCTTAATGCCAAAGCTCTAAATACCCTAACCCTTAAGCCATCAACCCTTAAACACTTAAGCCCTAATCCATAATCCCGTAATACATAAACCCCTATGCCCTAAGAACTTAAACATTAATCCCTTAACCCATAATCCCTAATCCATTAACCATTAAGCTACCTAAGACGTAAAAAACAAATCCCTTAGCTCTTTACCCTTAATCCCTATACCCAAAATCCTTAAATCCCATAATCTTCAATTCCCCTATCCACTTAACCCTGAGTGCCTCAATTAATTAACTATTTAGGCACATCCAACACTAAATATGGCTCTAAAAAGGGAGCTAACCAAGGCACTAATTTATGTGCTAAAAGGGGAACTAAATTTGACACTATTTCTGGCACTATTTATAGTGCTATTAGTGGCTAAATGTTTTTGTCGGAAAAAACAACGCCAAAAATAGCGTAATCCTGATAAATAGCACCAAATTTTCAAAAAGATAGACAAAATACATTAAAATAATCCTTGAAGAAAAAAAAGGAAGTAATCACAAGTATTTGTTGTAGTGAAAGCATTCAAACAAAAGCTCAAAAAACTAGTCACCAACCCACAAATTACCATTCTCCACACAAACTCGTTCTGCATAAGCTTCAAACACACCAAAATGAAAAATGATGCATATAACTTTTTAAAAAAATGATACATATATTTTTGTCGATTGCAAGGTGGTTTTCACATATGTTTTTCAGTGCTTGTTGTTTTAGAGAGATGTTGAATAGCTTGGCCACATTTGTTAACATCATTTTCTTTTTAAATATCTTCGCACATAGAAATTGTCTTTTCACCAAATTTCCATGTAAAAAATTCTCTACACATCAAGCTTTCCAATGACTATGCTATTATGCATGCTTTCTACTCGAGAGACAACATTTTTTCTAATTCTTTTCAATTTCCTCCGCTTTTAGAAAAAAATAGGGAACCATATCCACGTGGTGTCCTCATGCTTAAGACATTCAATGAAATCCCTCGTTTTTTAATATGCTAGTATCGTTCTTGGATCAAAATTCATTGCCAGTTTCTGAGACTAAAAACCTATACAAATGCTTTCATGATTGCACGCTCTCTTAAATAAAGAAAATTGTTCTCTCCTCCAAAAATAACATATTCATGCCTTAGAGCAATGTTCTTAAGAAAATGTTGAAATGTGGACATACGAAAATCAACCACCTTCACAAGCTCACTTCTTTCACCACATATAACTTGAAAATTAATTACCTGGAGTATCCAATAAGACAATTGGTCACCGTCATTTTAATGATTTTATGTGTAATGTGTCCCCTCCCACATTTACCCAATTTCATCAGCCTGCTAGGGTAAACATGATATGAAGAGTTACTATGAAATTACCCAACCTCCTAGCTCTAGTTAAAGAAGTGGGGCCTACAAATGAGACTTACTAATCACAAATTGACATCCTACAAGGACTACAAATCACCCATGAGCTAAAGAAACACCCCATGTGGTCAATCCCCAAGCTGGAACTTTGTTTCAGTGACCTAGACTCCCAATCGCACCCATGAAACTGCTTGCATGTATTTGAAGCCCTCCAACCACACTCACAGCCTTTCTCCATGTGGTTTTGACCTAAATTTCTCAGTTTAGTGCCCATGGTCCTAATATCTGAGCCATAATTCCAGGATAGACTCCATACCATTTCACAAAAATTCTTGAGAATTTCTATAATGATAAGCAACTTAATGACAATGCTAATCATACAAAACTTGAACAAGGACTTGACTTAACTATGCCCAACCATGACATTCATTTCTTCAAACACATGGTAAACATGTAAGATATAGGTCATGAATTCATATTTGATCATAGGAGTCTAAAACTTATACGAGAATAACCAAGAAGGTCTATTTTCCTGTCATAATAGTTGCAATAACACTTGTTAGCCCATGCATTCATTAATCATCAAATACTTATCAAATATCGAACTAGTCATAGCTAGAGTACATTAAAAACCATGCTTATAACCATCATATAACCAAATTAATAACCACAATAGAGAAACCATCAAATCATAATAATAAGTAAAAGTTTTCATAGATTACAATAGGAAAAATACCTTATTAACTTATGCAAATCCAACCAAGTCAGGGACTTCCATGTACCACCTGCCCATAGATTGGGTTGAACCAAATATTTATTTTATCCAATCACCCCCATGCTATATTCCAATCATGAATGTGGTATCTCAATACATAAACAACCAAGGCTTCCCGAATATTAAACCACCTCCACCCTCAGGCTACTACGATCTCACAAAAATCGGTTAAGAAATAATAAATCCCAAAACAAGCTTGGATTCCTCAGATTTTCTTCACCATTGCCTTGATATATTTTCGTGTCTCCACCCACCTTTCGAGGGCTTCCCGTAGATTAAACCATCTCCACCTCAAACCCTTGGGAATTTTCATGAGATCACCTCACCCAGTTCCAAAATCTTCCGACAATCCAAAGCTCAACCAAAAAATAATCCCATCACACCATGGTTATCCAAGAAATGGAAATTCAAGGCTGAAACCATTTTTAAACCAGGAAAACCCCATGTCAATTACAAAAAATGAACCAAATAATAAAATTCATGTACCATGCATTCACATATCAGCTATGAAATCACACATGCAACATGTTACATGAAAATCATCCTATTGAAGCTGCTTGATCCAAACCTCCTTAGTTGTCCTTTGCTTTCCTTGTCTTTCACTTGATTTTCTTGTCCTTCCTTTTCCTTCCTTTGCTTGCTTGCTTGCTTTCTCCTCTTGGTTCTCTTCTCTCTCTAAAACTATTTCCAAGCCCAAAATTGACAAAAGTTGTGAACTTATCCTCATAAACCTTCTTATCATTGAGGCCTCTATTTTCTTCATTTTCCTCTATTTTTTCTTCAATTTCCCTCTCATGCAAACATTTGACCTTTCATCTCCCTTTTCTCCTATTTTAATTTATTTTCATAAATTAATGCCAATTAATGCCTCTTTTCCTTTTCCAATTTCGTTATCCATTAATAAACTAAATTGACACCCACTAGGATTTTTTTCCCAACATTAAGCTTGAAATATGTGTCCCATGACCATGGTCTTATTTTCCCTTTATTAAATTTATTACATGAAATTTTAACCTGAGGCTATTACAAACCCCTCCCCCTTGGGGGAACATCGTCCTCAGTGTTTTATGACACCAATGGCTAGCAAAAATGCTGAAAACCAAAACATATTTCCTATGGAGCTTTGTAGCTTAGCTCAATGTAGTATTTACAATAAAAAACTATTGAAAACCATAACCAACATGACAAACATGAAAATAATACCACTTATTGGAGCTTTATAACATAGCTCATTGTGGCATTTACAATAGCATCCATACATATCTATGTACATATACCAAAAAAACCCTTGCCTCAACCAGAAAATAATGAAGGATAAATATCTCGCATCTGATCAAGCATCTCCCATGTAGCTTCATCGGTCCCAGGGTGATTCCACTGCACTTTAACTTTCTCAATTTATATGTTACGAAGCATGAACTATTTCTACTACAATATGCACTGAGGTTCCAACTAGAATTCTCCTTTTGGTTCTACTTGCAATATAGACCAGTCAATCACATGATCAACATACTTCACATATATTTTTATTATTGAAACATGGAAAACATATGTAATTTCATTTTTGGCGACAATGCAAGTTTTGAGGCCATCGATAAAATCCTCTCAAGGATCTCGAAAGTCTAGTAGTATCCAAGTGCCAACTTGTCACATGATCCAATCCTCAAGTAGCTCTTCTTGAGCTTGATCCACAAGTACACATGGTCCCCAACATGATGCTCCTTAATTCTCAGTGTTGATCTATATATCTCTTCGGTATATCCTATGATGCCTTTATATTCCTCTTGAAAACCTGCATTTCCTATTCCATATTTGCCAACATGTCTAGTCCAATTACTACCGTGTTCACTAGATCACTCCAGTTTATAGGATTATTACAAATCTTCCCATAAATAACCTCAAATGGACTCATCTTCAAGGACTTCTGATACCCATTTTTATATTCACACACTACCAATGGCATATACTCCTCCCAATTTCTATGGTAATGCATGACAAACATCCTCAACATGTCCTCAAGAATCCTATTGACCCTCTCTATATGTCCATTTACCTGTGGATTATAAGTTGTATTGGAATCCAAATTTGTCCCCAAAAATACAAAAAAAAACCTTCCAAAACTTGGAAGTGAATTTGGCATCTCCATTAGATAAAATATGCTTAGGAATATCATGTAATATCATTATCTCCCTGATGAAGACTTGAGCTACCTCACTAGCTGAATTAGTGAATTTCATTGGAATGAAGTGAGATACCTTTGTCAACATGTCAACCATAGCCATGATGGAATCATGTTGTATAGATGTCCTTGGAAAACCTGTAATGAATTCCATGGAAATGACCTCCCATTTCCATTCTAGAATCAAAATCAGCTACAATAAACCACTTGTATGCTTGCACTATGATTTTACCTATTGAAAATCCAAACACCTTGTGATGAACTCAACTACATATTTATCCATATTCGGCCAATATTAAAACTTATTCAC
Source organism: Pinus albicaulis (assembly GCA_034641835.2). Classification (NCBI taxonomy): domain Eukaryota; kingdom Viridiplantae; phylum Streptophyta; class Pinopsida; order Pinales; family Pinaceae; genus Pinus; species Pinus albicaulis. The sequence continues at coordinate 517,003,782 of CM076581.1, forward strand.
ATCTGTCAAAGTCTCTTGATATCCCAGGTGACCTGAATATGGATTAACATGAAATTCCCGCAATATAAGCTTCTTGAGTTCATTTTTGTTTTACGTATAAATCATGTCCCTAAATATCACCAAACCATCTGTCGTGAAATGATAATATACATCATGTTCACCTATGCCCTGTTGTTGTAACATGTGTTTAAGTTGTCGGTACCTGTCATCCTACTACCCTATCTGTAAGATTCGTTGCACAACCTAAGGGTGTCACCCTTCTTCTTCACAAACAACACTGGTGCACCACAAGGCGATACACTTGGCCTAATGTATACATTTTCAAGAATTTCCTTCAACTGCAGCTTTAGTTCCACTAGATCTAGAGTGCTCGTCATGTAAGGTGCCTTTGATGTTGATGTTGCTCCTGGTACCAACTCAATAGAGAAATCCACTTCCATATGAGGCAAAAACTCTGAATTATCTACTTGGAATACATCCTAAAACTGTTTAAAAAATAGATACCTTTTCAAGGCTTCCACATCCTCAACATCCTTACCTTTGTCACACCAAACATGCACTGTGAAAAATACACACCCTTTCCTAATACTACGTTTTTCCTGCATAGCTTCAACCATTCTCACCTATGTAGGTTTCTTCTTTCCTTGAAATATTCTCTTCTCTCCATCATCATCGAAATACGAGATAACCCTATCTTAACAATCCACCTTAGTCCTATGAAGGTACAACCAATCCATACGCAGAAGCATATTGTATGATCCCAAAGGAAACACATTCATATGTGTTGATGTAGGCATACCATTCAACTAAAATGAACAAGCTCTTACCCAATTATGAACTCTTTTCTTAGTACCTATTGCCAACTGAACCAAACAAGACTTTGCATGCACTTATTTTCTCAAGCCACACTTCTCCACAAAGTTAGGATTAACATAAATATAATTAGATCCTGGGTCAATCAAAATGGAAACAACTCAATCACATAGTTTACCTTCCATTTCAATAATGGATGCCTAGTGATCCACCTACTTGTTATCAAATGTTGCATAGAACTGATGAATACTCTTACCAACATCCCCAACGATCTGCGCCTCCTATGCATTGTAATTTGAGCTCTTAGACCCTGATATAATGGGAAATCCTTCTTGCAATGATCTTTGGGACAAATCGAACAATACAATAGTTCTCTGCCACTACCCTTATTCTTCTGCTCTCCAGGCTAAGGCCCATGTCCCTTCTCTACTGCATTAAACTCTTGTAAGGAGAAACATTTTCCTTCTCACCTTCTCCTGAGGTCATTCCCACTTCAGTGGCCATTTTCCTTTAGTTTTATCATTCCCTTTCCAACCTTGTTTAGACTCAAACTTAAAATTTTATTGCTCATACCAATGCTTCAACTTCCCAATGAATTATTTCAGTGACTGAGGCTCGTCATACTCAATTCTATCCTTGAATTCTAATGGTAGTCCACTAATAAATATATGATATTTTTTCTTCTCATCCTTGAGGTAAGGCACATACCTCAAAAAATCCAAGAAATTATTCGTGTACTCCTTGTCTTTCATAGACCCCATCTTCATATCATAAAACTCCTTGGAATTTATGTCATAGTACCTCTCTGACAAGTACTTCTTCTTGAAGAGTCTCTTGAATTCATGCCAAATCAATTCCTCTATCTTGATACCTTTGACATGCTTTACATCTTTCCACCAGATGTTTGCTTTCCCTTTGAGGTTGAAAATAAATATCCCAGCTTTCATGTTCTTTGTATAATCATGAAACTCAAATAAATTCTTCATTCCAAGCAACCATGCCTTTGTATCTTCGAGATTCTTCAAATCTCCATGTAGGTGGCTTGGATTTCTTAAACTAATTTGGATAGTATCCCATATCACTCCTCCTGTAAGGATGGTAGCGATGATGATCATGATACCTGTTTGAACTAGAATTAGAATAGAACCTGTAACCATTGCCTATCCTAACAAGTGTATCCAAGAACCTACCATTTATGGTTGTGTCATCCCTGTCTGACCTCTTCCCTAATCGATATCTGCTACCATATCCCCCATTAGTCGTGTCCTCCTGTGCATAACTAATATTTAGTTCTCCCTGTCTCTGTAAATCTGAAAAACTTAGAAGGATAAATGCATTGACTTCTACTTATTTCTCCTGTGCCCTTGCAAATATTTCCTGTGACTGAATAATATTTCCATTATCTTCCTTGTAACTTTTGATTTATGCCTTTATACTTCTCAAGGTATATACTATGTCAGGAGAGTACTTATCTCTGTTTTTCTCATCTAATATATAAGGAGAGTCTCGTGAACTTCAATCCACCATTCTACAAGTCAGCTCTGATCCTCTTCCTTCTGCAAACATACCATGTCAGATAAAAAAAATATAAACATAATCAACATACCTCAGTGAAGTTTAGGGGAGGTTATCTTGTCTACGAAATCAATCCATATTAGCAAGACGCGCATATATACATAATCATATCAACATGTCGACATCATGCATGATAACGCTAACTGCATACAATGACCTCATGAAAGAAAACCATAACCATGGAAATGCATGCATAAAAACCACATAGATATTGGCATGCATATATGATAGTCACTTTTACCCTAAGGTCTAGTGCTGCAACCTAACTCAGATACCACCATGTAATGTGCTCCCTCAACATTTACACAATTTCACCAGCTTGCCAGGGTAAACATGAGATGAAAAGTTACTATGACATGACCTGACCTCCTAGCTCTTGTTAAGGAAGTGGGGCCCACAACTGAGACTTACTAACCACAAACTGACATCCTACAAGGACTACAGATCACCCAAAAGATGAAGAAACACCCCAGATGTTCACTCCTTGAGATGGAACTTTTTTTCAGTGCCTTAGACTCCCAACTGCACCCATGACATTGCCTGCATGAATTTGAAGCCCTCCAACCGCACACACAATCCTTGCTCCATGAGGTTGTGACCTAAATTTCTTAGTTCAGTGCCTATAGTCTCGATATCTGAGCCACAACTATAGGCCAGCCTCCATACCACTTCCTAGAACTTCCTGAGACTTTCTAGAATGATAAGTAACTTAATGAAAATGCTAATAATACAAAATTGAACAAGAAATTAACCTAACCAGGCCTAACCATGACATTCATTTTGTTAAACACATGGTAAAAATGTAAGTTATATGTCATGAATGAATATCTGATCGTAGGACTATGAAACTTATCTGAGAATCACCAAGAAGGTATAATTCCCTCTCATAATAGATATAATAACACTTATCATCCCATGCATTCATTAACCATAAAATAATTATCCAATCCCTGACAAGCCATAGCTAGAGTACATTACAAACCATGATTATAACTAGCATATAACCAAATTAATAGCCATGACAAAAAAAACCATCAAATCATAATAATAACAAGTACAAGTTCTCATATATTACAATAGGAAAATAACTCTTATAAAATTATGCAAAAACCAACCAAGTCAGGGACTTCCATGTACCACCCAACCATAAATTGGGTTGAACCAAATATTTCTTTCAGCTAGTCACCCTCGTGCCATATTCCAAGCATGAATGTGGGATTTCAATACATAAACAACTAGGTATTCCTGGAGATTAAACCACCTCCGCCCGCAAGCTATTGTGATCTCGCTAAAACTGGTCAAGAGATCACAAAGCCCAAAACAAGCTTGGATGCCTCATAATTTCTTCACTGTTACCTTGAGGAATTTTCATGTCTCCACCCACCTATTGAGGGATTCCTGAATATTATACCACCTCCACCCCCAACCCTTGGGATTTTTTTTGAGACCACCTCACCCGGTTCCAAAATATTCTGTCAATCCAAAGCTCAACTAGAAAATAATCCCATCACACCATGTCTATATAAGAAATGGCAATGAAACATTGAAATCACTGTCAAACCAGGAAAAACCCATGTCAATGACAACAAATGAAACATTGAAATCACTGTCAAACCAGGAAAAACCCATGTCAATGACAACAAATGAACCAATTAAACTAATTCATGTACCATGCATTCACAAATTAGCTAGTAAATAACACATGAAACCTGTTACATGCAAATCCTCATGTTGAATTTGCATTATCCAACCTTACTTGCTTGTCATTTGTTTTCCTTGTTTTTCCTTTTCTTTTATTGTCCTTCCTTGCCTTACTTTTCTTTCTTTCTTGATTTATCCTCTTGGCGCTCTTCTCTCTCTGAAACTAACTCGAATGCCAAGACTGACAAAAGTCGTGAACCAATCCTCATAAACCTTTTTATCATTGAGGCCTATATTTTCTTCATTTTTATCTATTTTTTCTTCAATTTCTCTCTCATGCAAACCTATTACCTTTCATCTCCATTTTCTTCTATTCTCTTTTATTTTCATAAATAAATGTCAATTAATGCCGCTTTTCATTTTCCAATTTCCTTAGCCATTAATAAACCAAAGTGACACCCACTAGGATGTTTTTCCCAACATTCAACTTGGAATACATGTCCCATGACCTTGATCTTATTTTTCCTTTATTAAATTTATTACATCAACTTTTAACCTCGGGTTGTTACATTATGTTTGAAATATTTTTATATACACATAGCATATGACAACATTGACTTTACTTCATCAATCACTTCGAATCCACAAAGGCTTGGAGTGTTTGTTGGAGAATCTTTCTATACTTGATTTCCTGAGGTGGAATCAATTAGGATTGATCCATCATGCCAAGTCGCATGGAGGGTGGGTATCCCACATAAATATCTTTGTCTTTTGGCAGACGTGTTATTCCATCGGAGATTTGAATGAGAGACAATCATCTAGGCTCGAAGTGGAACTGTGAAATTATTCATGTCTCTTATATTAACACCTCAAGCTCCTCTTTGTGTATCACTCAATACACCCAACACGATATAGAAGCCAAGACGCTGAGAGTTCAGATTAGATACCATTCATAGTCTAATATCTAACTATAGCCATAAACTATAGTTAATGTTTGAGTTATTACATATAAGATATTAACTATCTAGATTATAATCCCAATAATCTATATTAACTATAATTTCTTCTTTAGTTTTCTTAACGCACTATGGTCATTATAGTCATAATACTATTTCAGGTTCATTAGACACTGAGAAAAATAGTGATTTATTAATATATATTACTTAATATACATTGCTTTACTAATATACACTAATTTGATTTATGAGACTCGATATATATTTTATCTTCCACGACATAATTATCATAAGATATTTATCACACACTTCCACCATTATAATAGAATACTCTGCATAAATATAATATTATCACTCCATATGATATTATGTTATAACATATAATATTATAATATGGTCTTTTAATAATAGCATCATATTTATAATAATGATTATATTATTAATATTAATGATTAATTATTTATTGGAAGCTGCTCTTGATTAGTTAAAGCCCATTTATTAAAAGTTGCACACGGGAAGTAGTTTTTTCTTTTTCTTTTTACAATGTTAATGGTGTGGCATGCTAAGTAATGGTCATCTCAAGCTCAAACAATCAATCAAAGTTCATTGTGTAGAGGTCATTATGTGGAATACCTCCGCACAATGAATTTCCACACAACATCCCGAACCTTCGACATGACATGAAACTATTAGCAAGTTAGCATAGTCCCATATTAATATTGACTGATTTACCATATTAGCTCTTCACAATGAATTATTTATATTTATTATTTTTGGAAATTACAATTATTATAGTGAGAGGTATAAATTTGTTTAAAATATTTGAAAATAAATATTTCCAATAAAATTTATTGAAAAACACACAAAAATAACAATACAGACCCCATCAAAGTGATATGGGACATTGAAGAAATTTAGTAAAGGGTTAAGGCTGAACAAAATAGTGGAAGACGTTACAAAACTGGTGTGGATCTACTTCTTTAAGAAGCTTAGTGTGGTTCAAATTATGTACATGAAGGTATAACAAAGGGTATTTCACTATTAAATAATGAAATAGTTGTGGTAGGTATCTAGTAACATGGGAAGGAAAAAATTTTAGCATCATAAAGGGGATTGTGGCTAGAGATTTCAAATCCTTGAAATTGATCAAGCTGGCATGGGAAGATGGATGTACTAAAAATTTAAGAGTGGGCACATTGGGTGTATCATTTGAGGTTTCGATAGAGATAGGGTCCAGATTTCATCCATAACAATGGATTATGTGAGGGAGGTGCAAGGCTCATAAAGAGTGACCATCGGGGTTTTAGTCTCGGGTCGACTTTGTGCAGGAAGAAGTGATAGATCTATGCTCAGGGATATGGAATGTAGACAACAAGATTTTTTTATATAACTAAGGATGACAGATGGTAAAATTGAGGTGCAGGTGTATTGATTGAGATCTCTACAGGTCAGTGGGAGTAGGACATAGGGTGGCTGGAAAATATCAAAGAGGTTTAAGAAAGGGAGGATAAGATATCTATGATGGTATAGTGTTTGATAACTGGTTGATGTGGACATTGTATAGGTTTTCTAGAAACACATTATGATTGGTGGAAGGATGTGTTTTTGGTTAGGTGATGTCACACAGCAGACACATGGAGGACATGCTAGAGGCATCCTCTCCTTCTCCCGAGGGGCTGGTCGAAATTATCATTCAGGTGGAGAGGGAGGAATTCTTGAAAATTTTGCAAGCACTATAGACTAAAGGGGTCGATCTAGGTGGTGCAGCGAAAGATGGGAAGATATAATATGGGGGTAGAATATAGTGGTGAAGGGGCTTCTGCAGGACTGAGACACGGTCTATATTCGTCGGTGGTATTAAAGATTAATTTGAATGGATATGGGATAGGCCTTTCACCATATACTTATGTTAATCATCTAAATAAGCCACTTGATTTTCCTAAGAAAGTTGATCTTTCTATAGATGTGTTTTATCCTTCTGCTCTATCTCCTAATAAGGAGTTAGAGGTGTTGAATTCCTCCTCGGATACCCTAGAACCAATTACAATAAAAATATCATTTTTTGGGAATCCTGAGGAGCCCTCAAATCCCTATACAAATGATACACATAGGAAGGAGAGACCTCCTAAATACAAGAAGGTGTCGACATGTCACATACATGATCTTACATCAGGTGAGGATTATGGGTTGGAGTTTCCATCTTCAACATTGATACTGCATAGACATCTAGTCAAGTTACTATTTTGGATTTTTGTGGAACCCAAGCCCTTAGAGGGGAAACTCGTTTGATGGATGTGCCCCCATAAATATCATCCCTTTTAATATTCAGGGTTTGGGAGTGATCCAAAAAATTTGCTCCCTTCGGGGTCTGATAAGGATTCATAGGCTTTATATGATTCTAATCCAAAAAACCATGATGTTCAAAGAAAAAACATGGGAGATATTTATGTATGTATGTCCTTATTGGCATGTATGTGCTTCAAATGTGAATGGGAATTCTAGTGGGATTGGGAGAATGTAGAGTCTGTGAGATTTTGAGATGCAAGCTTTATTGTCTTGTGTGGGTATTATCCTCACTAGATATTTGGTGGGATCTGGACACAGGATACATATTATTAACACATGATCCATATGTTGGTCGCGGGAAATTATAGAAAAAAATTGGTAGGTTCGAGATTATTAAGGTTGAGCTCTTTGATAATTGTTGGTGATATTAATTTCACAATGGGAAAGTGAGAAATTTGGGGTACATGAAAATCAAAGACAGAATATTTATCTACATTCTTTAAGGAAATGCTAGAGGAACAGGCCTTGGTTGACATAGTGTGAGTTCCCATTTGCCCTACATAGAGGAAAATTCATGTAGATGTAGCAGGGATATCCAAGATAATCGTCATGTTTCTTGTGAGTATTTATATATGATTTAGATCGTGCATTATCCATGCCTTCATTTCAAATCATTTTCCTATCATGCTTACATGGGATGGAGAGATAAGGAGGAGAGCTTATCCATTCAAGTTTAATCTGAAATGGCTATAGTTAGTAGAATTTGGGACTTTGGCACATGAAGTATGGAACCAAGTGGATATTTCTCCACACAAAAACCAGATGATGAAAATATGCCAGAAAATTAAAACTTTGAAAGCGGAAATGAGGAAATGGATAAAGGAAAAGAACGAGGCTGAGATAAAAGACATCAAAGAGATAGAGGTCATTCTACAATATTACAATGATCCCTTGGATCCGCTACTCTTTTCAGATGCATATAGATCCCAGTTCATATAATTGGAAGGTAGTAGAAGCAATATCCTCATATCACAGGAAGAAGAAATAAGGATGAAAAGCAGGGCTACCTGGATTAACGTTGGAGACAAAAATACGAGATTCTTCCTCTCGCAATTTAATAGCATAAAGATGTATAATTATATTCGTAAAATAAATTATGCTTCAAGGAACATACATAGTACACAATAGTATATAGAGAAGGAGGAAGTTTCACATTTTAAAGGGAAATTTACAGAACAATTACCTAAATTTATGTCTCAAATGAACCAATATCATTGCTGCCAAAAATATTTTCTGAGGAGGATAATCTAAAAATGGGCCCATTAAAGAAATTTTGAGGTATAAAATGGGCCTCCTAGGAAAAATGTGCAACCAAAATAAATTTTATAAGAACCAATAGGATTCAAGATGATGATTTCAACCATGGGGGATGATTCACCATTTTTGGGGTAAAAAAGTAAAAATATTAAAAAATAATAAAAAATAAAACTACTTTTTCAACTTGTATTTTCAACTTATCTCCCTACTTTTTTACTCAAATTTTGAAAGGGAGTATTCATTGCATGAAAAATTTAATTCCTCATTCAAGGGGTACCCATTTTGCATACTTTTGATGAACCCTACTACACGAAAAATGAGAAATACATGAAAATTCATGATTGCAATCACATTTTTCATGTATTTCTAATTTTTCATGTAGAAGAACCATATAAAGTACACAACATGGGTACTCCTTTGATAAGGAATCAAATTATGCATCTAATGAGTGTTCCCACTTGAAATTTGAGTAAAACCTTAGGGAGATAAGTTGAAAATACAAGTTGAAAAAGTAGTTTTTCTTTTTTCTTTTTTCCCTCTAAAATTTGATGATGTAATCTAATATTATTTTATTATTTACACTATTATTTTATACTTTCCTTAGGAGGCCCATTTTATACCTCAAAATTCCCCTAATGATCCAATTACGCGCACAAATTTTACTAAGGTATTGAAGGTATGCGCCAAAGAGAAGAGTCTAGGGCTGGACAGATGGTGGGTAGAATTATTTCTACATTTCAAAGAGCTAATGATTCTAGAATTATTGGCAATTGCAGAAGAATCCAGGACACAAGGGTATATTTTTGGTGCCATCAATGCCACTTTCAACGCGTTGATCCCCAAGAAGGAGAGGTCTGAGTTGTTTGTGGACTATAGACCGATTTCCCTTTGCCTATTGTCTAATAACATTAGAGAGGAATAATTTGGGTTTTTAGAAGGAAGAAAAATTCAAGATGTTATTGGGATTGTCCACGAAATGATACATTCCATTAAAACAAGGAAATAGAAAGCATGTCTCCTTAAGGTTGACCTCATTAAGGCGCATGACTGCATTTGCTGGGATTTTCTCAAGTTGGTATTGATTAAAATTGGTATGACCGTTCGAAATATCAATTGGATAATGGGGTGTATTAAAACTACCAAATTTGCAGTCATAATTAATGGTTTTTTTACTCATTTCTTTCAAGCGTATATAGGTATGTGACAGGGATGTGCCCTTCCCCCCCTCCTTGTTTTCATGTTAATGATTTTCTGAGCAGAAGAATGATAAATGCTCGCGAAAATGGAAAAATTACTGGTGTTATGATTTCGAGACATCATGTTATTACACACTTGATGTTTGTATATGACCTTATTTTTGGTGTTTAATCGTCTATCAGGGAATGGGGTATTATACATAGAATCATAAATCATTTGGACATGCCTCTGGTTTATGTACGAATGAAGGGAAATATATGTTGGTCGGTGTGAAAGGAGAGGAAGAAAGGACTAAGGAGATTTCAGTATTGTTTGGTGTTGTATATATACGCCTTCATGATGGGTTTTCATATCTTTGGTTCAGCCTGAAACCTATAGGATACAGTACTTTGGATTGGGAATGGCTTATCAGTAGATTCTGGAAGTAATTATCAAGTTGGAAACACATATGGTTAATGATGGGAGGAAGAATTGTCATGTTGAAATCGGTCTTACAAAACTTAGTTGTATATCAGATCCATTTGTTCTTATTTCCTAGGGAGAGATCATACATAGAATTGATGCTACAATGGGTTGTTTCTTGTGGGCAGGGAAAAAAAGACAAATAAAAATACATTTTCTTAGTTGGACATATGTTTCTCGGCATGTTGAAGAAGTTGGGCGGGGGATAATAGACACCTCATCATTTAATAAATCACTAATTATAAAAAATATGTGGAGAGTTGTTTGAGGTAATAGTCTTTGGGATCTCATCATCAAAGATAAAAACATGTATGGATGAGATTTTTTCACATGGATAGGCAGAGGGGCGAGGAAAAAATCATGTGTATCATTCATATGGAGGAGTATGAAGCATAACTTGTAATGGATGTGAAGCTTCATCCAATGGGAGGCACGAGATGGATCAAGGATTAAACTCAGTGTAGATGCTATTATAGGGGAGAAAGGTAATCACACCATATCAATGGAGCTTCTCAATCTTATACACAGGAATGGTGTTTTATTTTTATGATAGATCTCTCATCCATGTGAACATAAAATAGATCAACAACATTGGAACAGGGCCTCAGATCTCGGGCTTTTAGAGATATATGCAGAGGAATGGGATGGTTATATATCTCAACTTCAAAGTCCTAGAATTAGTTTAGAGAAGAAAGGGGAACATGATCAAATTATATGGGGAGGCAGTCTAAAGAATAGCCTTCCTAGGGTCAAAGAAATTTATTAAAATATTCCTAGAGTCGAGAAGAAATTTAAATTTCTTGAATGGTCTTAGACTATATGGAGAGGGAATCTCCCTTACAAAATCAGAAGTTTTTGTTGGCTTGCAGTAAATGATAGAATATTGGCATGGAATAATTTACAAAAAAAAGGTTTCTACAGACTAAGTATATGTATGATGTGTATAGGGGACATGAAAGCACTGAATACTTACTTCTTACCTGTAATCATGCTAGGGAGGTATGGGGAGACAACATGGGTCTTTTGAAAGTCAAACTAGTGGGGGATCACATTTCTCCAATTTCTTATATCCAGGCATGGTACATAATTAAAAAAAGTTTTAGATACCTTCCCTATTATATCATGTGGACCATTAGGCGAAGTAGAAACACCCTTATTTTTTATCAAAAATGAGTGAAGATTCGGGAAGACATTATCAATGCAATCACATTCTAAAATGAAATAGGATAAACTATGGAAAAAAACAAACTTCGAACTTGTAAATATATTGACCTATGGAATACGTATCCAGTTGGATTATTCAATGGAGCGAGTAAAAGGAGACAATGCGGATGTGGGGTAGTAAAATTCATGGAACCAGGAATATTCTACGATTTTTAGTGAGAGGGAGGACAGGGGTAAACAATAAGGTAGATATATTAGCATTGTGGGGGGTCTTAATAGCGATAAAGTGGCTCAAATTAGAAAAGATAAAGGTATTTGGAGATGTGAAAGGAATCATTGATTGGGTGAAAGACTACACAAACTTTTATCCTCCTATATTAAAAAATTGGATGAAGAGAATCAAAACATTGGTAAGAGCCTTTCATAACATTCAATTCCCACATACCTATTGAGAACAAAATTGAACCGCAGATCTATTATCCAAGCGAGGGATAGCAAAGGATTCTAGTAAGTTCTATTTTAATGCATTTGAATAGGGAATGAAGGTCAATTCCAGTAGCATTAACTACTCGTAGGAGATAGTCCAAAGACCAAGAAGAAAGAGTCTGAATATGTAGAAAAATATACATGTAAGTTTTTTTGTTGTATGGTGAACTAAAAACAAACAATTAGTTGTGAAAATTTTTGAATAGTTGTGAAAAGTTAAAATAGAAGTAGGAAAGTCTTGGATTAACATAGAAAGAATGAACGTTAAAATAAAAGTAGGAAAGTATTGGATTAACATAGAAAGAATGAACATTCACAAGAAGAACTGGAAAAATATAATATGTACTATATCTTTTTTTAATGGAAAGATTATGTGATTTTTTCTCTGAAAAAAGAAATTACTAACACTTAAATATAAATCAATTCCTAATTTTTAGAATGAATGTATAAGTTATTTTTATTGCATTTTGACTTTGGTTTTGAATATTTTGTGTATAATTCATAATCTGTGTGTGAATATCATTTTAATTCTCAACCCACCATATCCTTCTTTCCTTTGTATTAGTTACCCTCAATTTTTCATTGAAATTAAAGCCAATGATAGGCATGTGCACATAGAGCATTAGAAGCGACAGAAGAAAGAAAAAAATTGTTGTGATCGGAAAACAAAGCAGCACGATGGAAGACATTTTACTATCCCACGCACTACCATTTTTTTAATACATTCTTGATCAAATATTTCATATATATTAGCATAGATCCATTTTAAATATGGATCTAACATGAGTCGAGAGGGATCTAATTTCTTTACGTGTAAAATTTTTTATGACCTGACCTTATCTAAATGTTTTATATAGTTATTTAATTTTTAGATTTTTTATTTTTTTTATTTTGACTGACATGAGAAACATTTCAACATTGATGACGAATGAACACCCCTACACATCATGCTAAGTTGTATAATGAGCCTCCCAGCTCAACAAGAACTGCCAATATCTTCATGCTAAAAGAAAGGTGAGGTTTATAACTTGCATTCGTCGTTACATAGAATATCGCATGTTCCAGAAGATATAATCCCACTAAAAAATTGCAATGTTTGAAAGCATATGTGTTTCAGACACATCAATAAAATACATGTTTACAAATTCAATGGGAATATGATTTCATTATAGCATATCTCAGACTATATATAATTTATATTATAGAACTCTAGTTTTTCATCATTGTGTCTAGAAATTTTGTCAATTCTAAAGTGCAAAACACAAAGGAAAACAAAATAGGGGTTTAAAATAAGCATCAGATGATTTCTAAATTCAAGCATTTCTAATGTACAACACTATTGTCAGCGCTTGGTGGCGAAATACTTTTACAGTGATGGAAAGCGAAAAGATGTGATGTGCTCCCATGAGTCACATCTTGCCCTTAATCCTCTTTGTCATTTCATGTGGACTACAACCGTACCTTGCTATCAACAAATGAACACCAGTCCATGATGGGATATTTGTACCTTTGGCTCATTAATCCATACATAGAGAAATAACATGTTGAATGTTATAGCCAATCGTTAGTAACTTGAGTTATTTTTGTAATTTTTTTATGATTTTGTTTTTAATGGTCTATAGAATGGAAGATGTGTATGCTAAGTATGTTGGTCATCTAGAAGCATTGATTTGAAATTTGAAGTAGGTAATAGCCATACCCAATTATCGACATATAACCAAATAAATAAATAAATTTGTTCCCTGTTTTCGAGCAGCTAATTCATAGAGAATTATCTCATGGCTTCCATAAGTCATTTTCAGAGGAAGCTTCCTCCGCACAGTGAAATATGTGCATAATGACATAGTCTTATTGACTCTAATTATTTTGTGTCAAAAATGTTGAAGAGTCTTATTATACCTACTATAGGCATGGTATTACACATGAGTTATGCCTTTGACTGCATATTAGTTTGTCTTTGAACAAAAAGTTTTGCCACTTATCCATAGTTTAAAATTACGAGTTCAATTTATTATTATTATTATTATTTGAATTTATTTATTTGTAAGGTGATTGGTTGAGGTTTTATTATGGGTTATTTAGTAACTTCCATTTCTATAGGTTTACTAATTTTTTTTTGTTTTTGTTTTAGTTCTTTTTTATTTAAATTTTGTATTTTGATTTTTGTTCCATTTTCTATTATTTACATTCTCATGAATTATAGTTTTTCTCCATATTTTTAATTTATGATGACTTGGCTATTATATTAAAAATATGTTTTACAAATTTAATTATAAAAAATTATATCTATTAATAAAAAATAAAACACACATTAAATATACATATTAAAGATTATATATATTAATATAATCAATATTAGTCATTATTCTTAATTTTGGGGATGGCAATACAGTATTTCTTAGTTGTTTTATTTTTGTAATGAAATCTTTATGTCTATTGTTTTTTAGTTTAATTAAATTATATTTAATCTAAACGACAAGTGTTAGCTAATATGTAACCTTTGTTTCAAATCATTATATAAAATATACATTATATAATTATATGATTTATAATATTAGTTTGATTTTTCTATTCGAATAATTTGATTTCCATGTTCAATAAAAGTCTCTATGATGTTTCTCTTATAATTCACTAACATTTCCGTTGATATTGCTTTATAGGCCACAATACAACGTCCTTATGTAAAAAGAGACTGTGGTGGAAACCAGTTTATAAGTTGGAGATTTCTTTTAAAAAATTTTGTTTTTTTTTATTAACTTTAGTTAATAAAGTCATAACATCGAAATAATAACTAGAAGAGGCTTTGGCATAGGCTAAGTCAATTTGTGTAAAATTTGTGAGTGATTTATTCATCATCTTTTTATTCCTTGCTCATTTTCTAGATCTACTTAGAATGAAGTATTATAAATATCAAGTGGAAGGAACAATTAAGATCACTTGTCTTTAGTACAATGTCTTTACTCATGGATAATCATGATAATTTTGAAAATTCCATTAATGCTTTAGCATGATTTGTAACATGGGGTATTTGAATTTGGAAGAACACCATGATTTTCAAGGCCTTAACGTAACCCTTACTCGATTTTCTCACAAAATTAGGGTCTTCCTTAAGTGAGGTTAGAAAAATCTAAAAGAAACCCCCATAGAATTTTAAAAGAACCTAATATTTTTTTTTCTAAATAAGTCTGGATTCTATTATATGATACAAAAAGCACAGAGGTAAAGTCCAACTTCCTGGCCAGAATTGCTAAGTTAGCCAATTCCAATGGGAAAGAGAAAATTTAAAAATACAAAAAAGGGGTTGCCCCTTGGGAGGAAACCAACTCATAAACCAGTTCACAGAGCATAATAAGAGCTTCCCCTTAAGGGGAAACCAATGTTAAACAGAAGAAACCAGTAGCTAAGTTTTCTGTGCAAAATGTAAATAAACATAGATACTAGTTAAGCTGGAAAAAGCTGGAAAAGGAGGAACCATGGCACTAGTCGTTCTGGTCCTTTGCATCCTAAATTTTTTGAGGAGGCTTCTCTTCCTCTATGTAGCATGAGGATCTAGCTCAGGCATGGAGGCTGAATGAGCACCCATTGCTTCTGCTTTTCCTCCTTCGGCGGAGTTGCCGCTACCTCCGCTGTCCCATGAATCCTCCATAGGTTTGATGGGCAGAGCCACCATTTTCCGAGGTTGTTGAGGGTAAGAGGGAGAAAGAGTTGATTTTTGCATCCTCTTCCTAGACTCTAAACCGGAATGGCGTGGCTGGGCTTCAGGAATTCTAAGAGAGATATGGGAAGAGAGGTGCTGAGGGTCAAGAATCTTTGGCGCATCCATGGCCAAGGGGAAATCCACAGAGCGCTCCTCCATGGCAGGGATGGGAGGGCGAACCGCGGCCTCCGCCTTTGTGACAACGCATTTTATGGCGGCGAGGCATGGAGTCGGAAGAATTATGAGAAGGCAGGTGAGGCGAATGAACAACATGATATGGGTGGGCATTGAGGTTATATGTAATGTGGAGTGAGTGGGTAGAGTGCGTATGTAGGGTTGAGAGAGGGGCGAAGGTGCAGCATGCATTAATAGAGCTGGGATCCAACTTGACAGAGATTCGGAGGGATAAATGCTGGGAGGAGACAACGCCATTGCCCATAAATGGCCAGAGTGCTCTACAAACAGGATGAACAAGGGTGAATTCGCGGTGAGAGAATTTAGTACCATTAATGGCGTTAGGCTGCGAACCAGCATGGCGTATTTAATGGCACCCATGCCAGGGCCATGTGCTGCCTCGTGGTGAGGACAACTGCTAGGCACTGGGGAGCCCATGTGGTGTGCCAACTTCACTTTATGAGGCACCTGCATCTGGGGACTGAGTATATTTGAGCACCAACTGGGTGCATTTTGTGCGTAGAGATTCATCGTCAATGTTTTGGAGTCTGCAGGAGAGAAGGGGAGCATCATGATCCACTCCTTTATTGGCTAGAAGGTCTGCCACTATGTTGGTTGATCTGCGAACATGCTTGAAAGAGATTGCTTTATGGGAATGCAACCATTGCTCGAGGAGCTCAAACCGGGCGGCTAATATCCAGCCCTTTGAGGGTTTGGAAGATGAGGAGCCAAGGAGAAGGTGATGATCAATGTTAATAATGATTTTGGAATCTCCTTCAACTTCTAGAGGATAGAAGTTAGTTTCATGAGAAAGGTTTAGGCCTTGCATGAGACCCTCCAGCTCTGTTGAGTTATTGGTGTCCCATCCAATGGAGACAACTAAATTAGCAAGGGATTCCCTTCAGTGTTTCTGAAAAATCCTCCAAATACTACTTCCCCTGGATTGCCTTTGGAGGCTCCATCAAATTTTAGTTTGAAAATTCCCTGAGGAGGAGGGCTCCTATAGCTGGGAGATTTAGGTGGTTAGTTGGAAGTGGGTGAACCAATAGAGTGATAGGGGATTGAGAGATTCTAGTTGGCTCATATAATGCTCTTTGGGGGTTGAGATGGGAATTTTGTGTCCTTCCATTGGTGCAGGGCAAGGGTCTCCTTTATGTTGTTGCATAAATTAGTCCAAATAATCTCTTGCGGAATTTCATGACCCTTAAAGATGTGTATGTTTCTCTCTTTCCATATCATCCAGAGGAGGAGCCCCGGTAGGAGAGTCCAAAGAGAATTGAGAAGATTGTTGTTGTATGGATATTTCTGCGAGATTCAAATGAAGTTGATGACATCCCCTCGTTTCTTATCAATTCTTTGACAAAGGATAGCTAGATTTCCCCAAAGAGAACTTGCAAGGGGGCACGTATCAAGCAGACGATTTATAGTTTCCTCTTGGTTTTGGCAGTTCGAACAGCGTGAGGGGCCTATAAAGCCTTTTTTCAAAAGATTATCCCAGGTTAGGATGCGGTGTTTGTTGAGCAGCCATAGGAAGGTGGAGACCATATGTTGGGGTTCTAGATCTGCGTCCATATTGCATCAAGTTGATTTGGATCACTGGGGTGAAGTAGGTGGTAGGCTTCCTTGGTGGTGAAAGTGCCTTGGGTGGTATACCCCCATTGGAGGATGTCCTCTCCTTCTATAAATCTGATTTTTTATTTATTTAGCTCCCTGTCGATGTCTTCATGAGATTCCTTGGTCCATTTTTCCTGCCACTGAGTAGCAGAAAGCCATTTATGAGAGGTAAAGCCCAAAAGTGTTTGACTTGATTGTTCTCCCTTCTCTGGGTAATGGTTTTCCATCTAGTTTTTTGAAATAGCGTGGCAAATTTGGGTCGTAATTGCTAAGAGTCCTCCCATAGATGAGCTTGAGAGCCTGAATAGATTTCCCATAAGCTATGATCTTGAATTATAGATTTATGTTGCTTGGATGCTTTCCAAATTTGGGAACCCATGTCTTCTGAATTGTATCTAATGACTTCCTCCTAAGGCCAGTTTCCAACATACTTGGATTCCCATAGCTGAGCCCATAGAGAATTGAGTTTGGAAACCCATTTCCACCACATACACACTCCCATGATGGCGTTTATGTGGCTAGAATCCTGGAGCTCCAAGCCTCCAGATACTTTGGGTGTGCAGACCTCGGACCATTTCACAAGGGCCCATTTTTTATTGTCTTTCTTGCTTCCCGAGAGGAATTTTCATTGCAAGTTTTGGATTGACTTGAGAACCCATTTGGGGGAGGCTAACACAGAGAATAGATACATGGGCAGAGACTAGAGGATAGATTTGATCAAGACAAGGCGTCCAAGAATGTTGGGAGCTCTGTGAGTCCAGGAAGAGATTCCAACTTCTAACTTGTCCAGAAGTTCCTTCCAGGAGGAGTGTTTGATGGAAATGTCTATGAGCAGAGCACCAAGGTATTTAGAGGGCATAGAGGTGATGGAAAATCCAAGGATCCTGGCGATATTGTGTTGAGTGATGACTAGGGTATTGAAGAAAGAGTTGTGATTTCTCGGCATTAATGGTGGTTCGAGAGGCCTTAGAGAAGCAATCTAACAAGGATTTGAAAGAGTGGGCTTCTTGAACAGAAGGGTGGCCAATCAACATATTTTCATCCATGAATTGCTGGTGAGAGATAGGGGGGGTGTTATGAATGGTTAATCTTTTTAGAGACTGGGAACTGATGGAATGGCGAATAAAACACCCCAAGACTTCCGCCATGAGAACAAACAGGAAGGGCGAGAGGGGGTCGCCTTAAGGTATCCCTCTTGAGGGAGAGAATGGGGGGGGAGGGGGAGCCATTAACCAGAATGGAAAAGAAGGGGGAGGATATTAGGCTCATGATCCATCTGATCTAGGTAGGGTTGAATCCAAATGGTTGGAGAATTAAGTTGATTTAATTCCAACTAAGCTTATCAAATGCTTTGGAGAGATCTATTTTGAGGAGCATACCTAGCTTTTTCTCTTTTTTGAGAAAGCGGATGACTTCATGCATGAGGGTTATGTCGTCCATAATTTGACATCCTTCAACATATCTCGTTTTTTCTAGAGATATTAGCAGCGGGAAGAGAGGTTTGAGCCTATTGGCGATCACTTTGGAGATGAGTTTGTAGATGACATTGTAGAGGAAAAT
Organism: Pinus albicaulis; assembly: GCA_034641835.2. Lineage (NCBI taxonomy): Eukaryota > Viridiplantae > Streptophyta > Pinopsida > Pinales > Pinaceae > Pinus > Pinus albicaulis. The sequence continues at coordinate 517,022,724 of CM076581.1, forward strand.
CGTTCTAAACTTGCTGGGGGTAGCCGCGTGCTCCTCTTTTGGGATTACAATGAGGAAGGTGGCATTGAGGGCTGGAAGGATCCAGTGCATACTTCGAGATTCCTCAACTAGATCCCAGACTTCCAGCATGATGTTCTCCCAAAATAAGTGAAAAAATTTGGAGGTGAACCCATCCAGACTAGGGGCTTTTCCATCTTTGAGTTGCGACAATGCCTGATCCACCTCTTACAACGAGACCAATCTCAATAGCATTTGGTTATGATCCTCTGTGATGATTCTAGGGATATGCTGAGTGATTTTATTGATTGCAGGTTGGCGCTCAGTGTTGGGCTCTCTAAGCGCATCCTTAAAATAATTTAATAATTTAATTATCAAATATTTCGGTTAAAATCACAATGGAGAATTTTGTGTCGACGCGTTTCGAACCAGCCAGTGTGGTTCATCATCATCTTGTCCTGATGATGAACCACACTGGCTGGTTCGAAACAAGTCGACACAAAATTCTCCATTGTGATTTTAACCGAAAGATTTGATAATTAATTTATGGATCACAGAAGTCATATTCCTAATAATTTAATAATTCTTTCTCAATGTTAGCGTGTGCCTCGAGCTTATTTCCTTGGTCATTTTTTAGGACTGCAATATAGTCGAGAATTCTTTGTTGGATGGTGGAGTGGTGGAATAATTTTGTGTTCTTCTCCCCTTCTTTAAGCCATCGAATTCTGGATTTTTGTTTCCAGAGGATTTCTTCCTATAATATTTGGTCTTCCAAGCGGCCCATTAGATGCTGTTCCTAGAGCGTCAGATCCCCAGTACGCCCATCTCGAATGATGTGTTGTTGAAGATCAGCCATTTGGTTTTCTAGCTCCTTCTGACTTTTGCAGATGTTTCCAAAGGATGACTGATTCCGTCGCTTGAGTAGGTTTTTGAGGGTCTTTAATTTCTGCTGGAATTGGTGCATTTTGGAGCCCTCTGGCGGTGTCATACTACTCCACCAGGTTGTGACCATTTCCTTGAAGCTGGGATGAGTGAGCCAGAACTTCTCAATTCAAAAATGTTTGTTTCTTGGTACCCCAGGACGTGACCATTGTAGCTGAATGGGCCAATGATCAAATCATGATGTTGAGACGATGGTGGAGAAGATGTCTCCTCTGAGATGGATGGAGTTGTCCGAGATGAGGAATATTTCTAGGCGTGAAACAATTTGATGGGGTCCCCCTCTGTGATTATTCTAGGTGTGGGTACCATTGGAGGTCTGGAGGTCTATCAATTGGTTTCTCTATATGAAATATTTGAATTTGTGGTTTTCTGCTTTGAGCTTGAGGCATCCCCCTCTTTTCTCTTCTAGTTTGGTGATCATGTTGAAATCTCCTCCGAGAACCTAGAGGGGGTAGGTACGCTGGGAGTTGAAGATCTCTATGGAGTTCAAGATATCAATTTTCTAGGCTATGGGTTGGGGAAAGTACACATTGGTGAGATGGCCATGGATGTTGGTTCCGATCAAGTGGAAGGAGGCTTGAATGAAGTTGTAAGAGGCATGGAGATTGGTCAGGGTGATAAGGAGGGGATTCCAAGCAATTTCTAGACCTCCCGAGGCTCCAATGGAATCAAAAGTGATGGTATTTCATCTATGCCAAAGTCTATATATGATGGAGTTCAAGGTGGTACTTGTACATTTGGTTTATTGCATAAAGAAAATAGTGGGTATTTCTTGCTCAATTTTGAGCTTGATCATCTGGTGCTTTGAAGGGCTATTGAGCCCTCGAATGTTCCATGATATGAGCTTCATTGGGAACTATGTAGCACATCCCTATATAACTTGGTCAGCTTTGGATATCATCCCGATTCAACAAGTAGGCCTCTGAGTAGGATAAGTCATTGCAGATCTATACATCGCCCTCTTTTCCTAGATTCCTTCATGATATTTTTTGTGTCCAGTTGGGTGCCTCCCTGGATACCAAGAGATGGAATTTGTTGGGCTTTGGTGAGGACTTCCTCTAGGCATTGAATCTGCTAAGATGGGATCATGTGATATTCTTGGCCTTTACATGTTGCCTCCAAGCCTAAGATTTCAAGCTCACTGAAGTCAATACTTTCTAATTCTTCCTCCATATGGAATGGTTGCTCCAGATCTATCGTCTTTCCTTTGTTGTTTTTATTGTCCTCCAGATCTTGGGTCTGATTAGATTCAGGGAGGGGGGAGGTAGAGGGATTAGGGGAGCAGATTGGGCGTGATTAGGGTCAGGAATGGTATTGACGGACTTTAAGGATTGCTCAGGGGGATTTGATGTAGTACCTTCCATGTTGGTTTGGTTGGAAATAATATCAAAGTTTTTACTGGTCACAGGATTTGAGGCTTTGGGACTTGAGGTGGATTTTCTAGCATGTCTTTTGCAACTAGAGATCTTAGTGAAGTTGTCAGGATCAGTGTTATCCGAGGCTGGGGTAGGTTTCGGAGGTTTATTAAGAGGGAAATCTCGGAAGATGTGCCCATGCTCATGACATTTGCAGCAGCGAAAAGGAACATGCTCAGAATCAATAGTTTGGACCCATTCATAATTGTCATGGAATAGACTTACCAAATCTGTGAGAGCTTTGGCTAGGTGCATGAAGACGCATATTCTGGCATAAGCAGTGTAGCGATTGAGATTGGTTTCTTCTGTGATTTTTATGAACTCTCCAAGGTAATTTCCAATGTCTTTGAGGGATAGTTCATCCCAGTAATCTTGAGGGAGTGAATACAACCAGATCCATGCAAGAGCCCAATTGAAGTCCTATTTATCTAGGTTGAATATTTCCACCTAGTTCCTTAGGTAGAGGTCGGTCGAGTTGAATAAATAATGTCCTCCATCCATGATTCGATTTTTGTCCTTTGGGAAAGTAAATATGATGTTGAAGAATCTCTTTGGACCTAGATGGAGGAATATGTGCCCTTTAGGCTTCCATTTGGAGGTGTTCTAGCCTAGGAGAGCTTTCTCAGTGGGCTAGAAGCCAATGAATTTTCCAATGAGTGCATGGTCCTTCATGTACTTTATTTTTTCGTTGATGCACTGAGCGGGAATATAGATCTTGGGCTTGTCAGATGCTATAGGAATGCATGTGGAATATGATGCCTTCCTCTACCCATTTTTGTATTTTTTCTCTTTTGTCAGGGTTTCTGGTGTTTCTATAGGGTCAGAATGCCATGCCTTGTCGTTGAGAGGGCCAGAGTCAGGGCCCGTGGGCTTGTTGCCATCAGGAGAGCCACCAGCAGGGGGGAGCGTCGACCCCCCCTTCATGAACCTCCATGATTCGAATGCTTGTGCATTGTGTGTAGCACTACCCTTCGCTTAGAGATGATGTTGCAGGAGGGAAGGGAGGGAGCCCTGTCAGCTCCTATCATAGGGGGAGGGAAACCCTAGGTTTCCATGGGCTATAGCATCGCTCTCGTCCCTACTCGTAAATCTCTTTCAAAAGAACCTAATATTGATTATGATAAGGATTGGGAAATTTTTGAGTAGGCATATCGAGGAACCTAGGTATGTGTTAGGAAGGGACTATTGTTTTCTTTGGGTCTACAAACTTTATTTCTTTGAAATATGATCTTAATGTGGGTAAAAGAATGCATATTATTTTTATGCTTTGTGGCTTCTTCTAAAATAAATTACTGGCAAGGGATAAAACACCTATAAGTATTTAGATATTCAGAGATGTTGATGGACTAAGTGATAATAAATGTATAATTGAAAATATGTGGTTATTCCAATTCAGGAATCAAGTATTGGAGGTAAAAAGGAATTTTTATGACCTATTATTTACTCATATTTATAGAGGGTCAAACAAAAAAACCAATGATTTATTTATGGAAGTTATGTTACTATATGTAGAAATCCTATCTAAGTTACACTTCAAAGGAGGGTCCTTGATATCAAATTATGAAAGGTCTATATATTGATGCAATAACTAAAATAAATTTTTAATTTGAGCTTTCTATGATATATTTATATATTTTAATCATTTAGCCATGTGGCACTAAATAATTATTTTGAAAGAAATTTGAAGTTTCCATTTTGGAGCCTCATAATATTGTGATAGATAGGTATAGGAAAAATAAAGAGACTTCTTCGAGACAATTGTTATAGCATCATTTACCACCTCTATATACTTGATGAATTATGCATTGGCCTTGGGCAGCCCTTTCATTCAAACTTGGTCACACTTCTTAAAAAACAATATTTTAAAATCCATACGCAACTCTACCCAGTTTTTTCTGCGTGCACACGCGGGTCCATCCATAGTTGACCCGCGTTTGCTATTTAAAATATTAAAAAATATATATTTTTCCTATTAAAGAGGCAGGGTTTATGGTTTTTCCTGTAACTTAACTACCCCATCCTGTGGCCTAATTGTTCCCCAACTGAAAAAACTAATTTGAGGAAGTATAAATACACCTCAAGGGAATGGCCTAAGGGAGGAGAGAGAGAATATTATTGATATTATAGTCTGTTATAGCCCTAATAAAGTCTGGTATTTCCCTTGTGCCTCATGCACTTCCCAGGTCTAGGAAACTCTTGTTTCCTTGTGATGATCACCCTCATTCTATGTGACATACTTTATGCAGCATTTATGGAAGAAGCTTTGTGAGGCTAGGGTTGGACAAATCTGGAGGACTGTTTTTCTCAAGGCCATGGCAGCTCTCAAATGATTTCTCCACTTTTTATGTACATGTTATCAATAAACGAAGTACCATATTGTTCTTGATGTTTATGTGTTATGTGTCTATTATACATGTTTAATGATCTTGAATGATTTATTTCATGTTATCTTTATGATATTATATATGCTAACATGCTGACATATAGGACATATATTTTGTACAACTAGTTTGTGCGTTTGTTCTTGACTGATTTGCAGGTTCTGGAGCACGGGGAGTAGTAAAGGGTTTGCACCCTACGGGTTCGACCTCAAACAAAGGATAAATGGGCAAGGTCCACAATCCTCATTTTTCTAGTTTAAGCATAAAAATAGATAATTAGAGTGATTCTTGTGATGATTCCATTTTCTATGTTAGGTCCCTCAACCCAGGCTTTAGGGTAGCTTTTCTCGTAACAATAACATCATTTCCACGTACATTATGAAAGAAACAAATGTCTTTATTATGAAGCAGAAGGAAGAGTACAACCAGTTGATTGATTCGTTGTCACTCATCCAGCTTGAGTCCCATCCTCATCACATCCAGAATCATAGTACATTCACACACCTTCAAGAGTTGATATCCAACCAGCATAACTCTACTTAACACAAATTCTTGCTCTCTTGTGCACTATGTTTAGTGCTCTATTTATAAGTAGATGAAGGTAGTTTGAAATAACTGAATAATTGAATGGCTTTCCTAAAAATGGATGAAGAGGTTTCCTTGTTCATGGGAATAGGAGGATAAGAGGTTTAATGACTTCATTGGTTCCAAATTCAAGGCTATCAGATGAGGTGAGAGTTGGAACAATTTCTAGAAGTCACTAGAAGTCGGGGAGATTCCTGGAATCCAAAGAACAATTTGCTCCCAATCGACCAACACACTCCAAAGTGGGCCTAGATCCTCTGTAACGCAGCCTTGCATGGGAGTATATGCTCTGAAAAGCAGTTACAACTATCTAGGGGTGCGTTGATGGCTTGATAGTGAACTTCAACTGGCATATAAGCAGTGAAACTTTCATGAAGGAAGACCATCAATGTGAATACTTGTTTAGGGCATGTAGCAACTAATTTAGAGTATGATAGACTCTAATGAATATTGATCTGTGTTTTGGGATTATGCCCAAATTGACCTGTAACAATAAGTACAATAAATATAAATTATGAAGACCAAGCCTAGTTATAATCTTCAATAGTTGATAGATCATATATTTCAGTGAGATTCTCTTTGATGCAAATTTTTGTTTGACAACATTTTTTTTATATTTACTTTCATCATCATATAAATTTTGGACATATTTAAAGTAAAACTCTTTATTATGAATTGATATCTTTGATGCATATTTTTATTTGACATCTTTTTATTATATTTACTTTTATAATGATATAAATTTTGGACATATTTTAAATAAAACTCTTTATTATGAATTGACCTTCAATATGCTAATTTTGGAGTTTATGTACATTTTGCATGATGATACTTATAATGTTAGTAGAAGCTAATATGGAATTGGATTCAAATTCTTAGGCTTTTTGAAGTTGTTTTGTCAAGTTGTTTAATGAATAGTAAAATTGCAAATTATAAAACATGGTACATTTTGCATTCATGAATCGTATCATGGTGTAGATGTCTAAAACAATCATAACATAAAATTGTATTATAAAATTTGGTATACATTTTGCATTCATGAATAGAAGAGCTATTGTGGATGTGGGTTCATACTTAACCTTTAATATAAATTTTTTCAAGGCAAACATACTATAAAATTGCATTATAAAACATGGTAAATTTTACATGATGCATGGTTTGATGCTTAAAGGTTCTACATTCAAGTTCATGAATATGAAGCAATGAAAGTAACTTTTCATTTAGTTGGTACATTTTGCATGATGGTTCTTATAATTTTAGTAGATGATTCTTAGGTTTTATTCAAATTTGTTTTGTCAAGTTGTTTAATGAATAGTAAAATTACAAATTACAAAACATGGTACATCTTGCATTTGAATTAATCTCATAATGGTGTGGATGTCTAAAACAATCATATAACTTAAAATTGCAATACAAAACATTATACGTGTATACATTTTGCATTCATGAATAGATCAAGGTCTTATATAGAAGGGCTATTATGGATGTGGGTTGATACTTAACTTTTAATATAAAGTTGTTACCCAACTTTGTATGCCCTTTGTAATAGTTAAAGTTTCTCCATACCAAGTTTTCAAGTGATGTATGTTTCAAGTTAAATGATAAGTAGAATGCATGCCATTTTGGATTTCATTATTACCCACCAAAGTTCTCATGGATCAACCTTTTCGTGGTTTTTCTAGTTAACTTCCAACTTTTTGTTTGATGTAAGGCTTGAAGTTATAGTTTGTGATTTTAATAAACAATAAACATTATTTAAAACATGTTACATTTTTCATGATGCATGGTTTGATGCTTAAATGTTTTACATTTAAGTTCATGAATATGGAGAAATGTTTGTAAATTTGCAAAATTACAAAAATTGCAAATCACAAAACATGGTACATTTTGCATTCATGAATCTTATAATGGTGTATATGTCTAAAACAATCATATAACTTAAAATTGCATTATAAAACATCTAGTACATGTATACATTTTGCATTCATGAATAGATCATCATCTTGTATAGAAGGGATATTGATACTTAACTTTTAATATAAATTTTCTCAAAGAAAAAATACTATAGTAAATTTTCTTTTAGTTGGTACCTTGTATGGTTCACATATGTAGAGTTTTAGAACCCAACTTTTGATACCCTTTGTAATAGTTATAGTTTCACCATACCAACTTTTCAAGTGATGTATGTTTCAAGTTAAATGATAAGTAGAATGCAAGCCATTTTGTATTTCATTATTACCCACCAAAGTTCTCATGGATCAACCTTTTCTTGGTTGTTCTAGTTAACTTCCAACTCTTTAGTTTGATGTAAGGTTTCAAGATAGATTGTGAGTTTAATCAACAATAAACATTGTTTAAAAATGTTACATTTTGCATGATGCATGCTTTGATGCTTAAAGGTTTTACATATAAGTTCATGGATATGAAGCAATGTTTGTAAACTTACATTTAGTTGTTACATTTTGCATGATGATTCTTATAATGTTAGTAGAAGATAATAAGGATTTGGGTTGATTCTTAAGTTTTGTCAAGTTGTTTAATGAACAGTAAAATTGCAAATTACAAAACACGGTACATTTTGCATTCATGAATATTATAATGGTGTATATGTCTAAAACAACCATATAACTTAAAATTGCACATTATAAAACATGGCATATGTATACATTTTTCATTCATGAATATATCATCATCTTGTATAGAAGAGCTACTATGGATGTGGGGTGATACTTAACTTTTAATATAAAGTTGTTCAAATCAAACATACTATAAAATTGCATTATAAAACATACATTCTAAATTACCTTCTTTGTCTTAAAGTCTACTTTCAGGTACTAATGTATTTTTCATGAAATTTGAGAAATATTAGAGATTGAGAATTAAAAATTGTAATATTGAATCAACTGAAGTTGTATTAAAGTAAATGAACTTTTTAAATATTAAATACTATGTGTGGAGTATGCATTGTTAGTTTTAATAGGTTTTGTGTGCATTGCATGTATAGGACAAACACAATAAAATGTATTTTTTTGAGCTATCAAGATGTACAAGAGATAAAAAAACATTTGAAATTGATGGTAGTGTGATTTTAATAAAGTAAATAATGTTACTAATATTGCACTAAAAATATTTGAAAAGATAAAATGATGACATAAAAATGAAAAATGCAATACAAACATGATAGGTGTATAGTCAACAACAAACAAGAAAATTGTGATATGCTACATCTTTACATTATGGTAGTATTTGGGATCTTTGAATTTCTTTTTAACTTAACAACAAAGACACCATATTAATTAAAACAATTTTGTAATACTTAGTACTAGCTATAATGGACAACTTAAGAGTACACAAAAGGAAAGGATAACAATCTACTTGAACTCTTTCTCAAAGATGAATACAATGAGAAGATATTATTGGGAAGTTCAATTAAAAAAAAAAGCAATGGAATGCCATCCTCAATGATTCATTCATGGTCATATTTTGATATTCTCCATTTTTTAACTTTTGATTTTTTTCTTGATTGTTCTTCTATCAACTTTATTCGCATTGCACACACCAAGTGACTATATTGACAACTTATGTCATCGAGTTGATAGTCTTGAATGTAAACATGACTCTTGGTTTGATGAGTTTCTTGGAAAAAATATCCTTTCAGTATAATAGACCCTCTTTCATATATAAAATCGTTATCATCATAGTCCTCCAATAACTTCATCTTTCGTTCAATGCACCACATCAAATAATACTTGACATTTTCTATGTTGTTAATGGGTGCAACTACAAGAAAAACATCTCCTGCACAATAAAAAGTGTAAATTCATATCATAATTAACAAGAAATTAGTTATCAACATGTACTTGATTCTATTATCTATTTAGATCTATATTTTAAATATTATCTAGATATTCATATACAATGATTTTAAAAACATTATATATATATATATATATATATATATATATATATATATATATATATATATATATATATATATATATATATATATATATATATATCCTTTGAAAGAAATTGAAATTTTACCTTCTCTAACAAGATTAGAAACTCGATCACCTTCAAATGAAATTAGTCTCCTCTGATTCCATCTCTTCGAAGCTTGCAAGCGACATTTTCCCCTTTATATTAAGTTTTGTATGTTGCCAAGCTTTCACATACATATTGTTTTTACAAACATCATTGAATTGTGTGTCCTCTATGCAAACAGGACAAAAACAAGATTATTTTATTCTATCTAATGCAAACGCATTTCAATACTCTTTTCTTTTAATTGAATGCAATTTTTGAGTCCCTTTTATTGTTCTAGCTTCATATCTAATCGATCTATCTTGAATTTAAATATGTTATTTAAAATACAATTTATATATCAAAAATAATCATCGATTAGTTATTTAAGTTATATAATTTTTAAACTTTTAAAATTAGAAAATTAATAAAGATGATCATATATTAAAAATATATACATGAAGTTGGGTTACACTTTTCACCCTTTTTTGAGAAAAAAATATCATTTTTAGAAGTTTTTCAACTTTTGACAAGCCAAAGTAATTTTCTATTTAGAATTTCATTTTACAGTGAAAATAAAACTTATCATAAATTTTATTAGTTTTCTATTGCTTATTTTTTAGAATTTTTTTATTCACATTCGATATGTCAACTTATCAATTGTTTGATTGTGTGTTCTCTAAAAATCAAGGGATTCATAAAAAGTCATGTTTTTTAGCCTCGGTGTATTCTTTGTTAACCTTGCGTGTTTGAAAAAAAAACCATGTTGCAAAAATATAGACATAATCTACTTCGGTATGGCTATATTTACAAAACCAACAGTTGCACATCATAATTACTAGCATTGAACCAATATGAAAAAAATTTAGATTTTGAAGATGTTTAACATAGCACCATGTTTCAGAACATATCAGTTAAAAAATAAGAATCTAAAAACTACCCATTAAAGAAGATGGACCAACGTAATGCACCATAATCTTTCCATATTTTTTCATGATGTATTTTGGAAGATAAAGAATATTTATTTCATTGAATCATAATGACCTTCAGAAATTTGTTGCACACATTTTAATAGTAAATTACTTAATATTAGCAAATATCTATGAAATTCCATAAAATTTATATTTACTCAAAGTAGATTCAATTATGAAAATGTTGGTATTGGTTCCAAAAGAAAATTCACCATATTTTATGGAGTTTAACCATTCTGAACTTGGAGAAAGGTGAAAAAATCCAAGTTGTTGCAGAGGTGCAGGTTTTCGGCCGAAAAAAATAAAATAAAATAAAATAAATCAGTCGAATTACTTTTTGCCATGAATAGACGTCAAAATAAACAGGGAAAAAAAATCGGCTAAAATGCTATCCATATTTTCTATCGGTTGTGAAATTGAAACGATGTGACCCTCTAATATAACTATTTTGGCCACATGTTAATGTATATGTACTTACATGCGTACCTCCCTTGGTGGATTAGTCTCATGACTTAATGCAGCAATGCACCATTGAATAACTTGTTCAACTGAGACAACTCAGTTTGTAGAGTGGTCCATTTGATATCTTCGAAATGTTATTTTTATACATGTCCCTACACCATCATGTTCTCATTTTCCATGACCAATCTCAAAGAAATTCCAACAATGTTTAATGTTGTTTTTAATATGAAGACAACACAAACAAAAGAATGATCGTGAAGATTTGAATTGACCTTCGCATCCATCTTACCATATCCAATGTTCATTGAATTTTATTCCACGACATTTCAATGGGTCATAAATCTTATCAAAGCAATGTTGTACAAAATGTGTATCATGTGTACGACAATCGTTGATATAAAAATGATATTCTTTAATAAAATATCGATTCTCACTGGTGCTTTATATATGATCAACATTTTGTTCAGCATGTCTATATAAAACATGGCACTACAAGGAAAATACCCTCTAGCGGAGGTTATAAAGGAGGTTTTTAGTGTTATAAAATTGGCCAAAAGTGTCACAAAAACATTTGCTACAACATCTATTTATGGTTACAGAGGTTTTGGCGGAGCTTTTAACAGAAATTCAATACAACTAGAAAAAATGGGTGGCCGGAGGTTATTACGGATGTTTTTTTCATCTGTGCACTACTAAGGTTTCAATGCACCGGTGCGTGCCATCTATAAGGTGGCTTGGGGCAGTCGAAGGTGCATCCATTGGGCCGTCAAGGTATAAAACCGCACCGGGTGCAGTGTTGGTGATACAACGCACGAGGTTGTTCTAATTGGTCTTGGGATTTGTGCGGTGCCCATAGGTCGTCTCAACGCACTGGTACATAGACTTATAAAAATGCATCGGTGCACCGTATCATACAAACGCACGAAGATTTATAATTGGCATCTGCATTTGTGTAGTGCCCATAGGTCGTACAAATGTGTCGATGTGTAGTCTCACATAAACCTACCAGTGCGCAGTATCGCACAAACACACCGAGATTTTTATTTGGTTTTGGTATTTGTGCGGTGCCCATAGGTCGTAGAAATGCACCGGTGCACTGCAGCATACAAACACGCCGGTGTTCATTTTGTGTTTTTTAGAAACATCGACCTGTGACAGTGCAAATTGTGAATTTTTAAAATTCATTATTCATCAAAAGTTGACACATATTATAATAGTATTCAGATTAAGTAAATTTTTATTAATGCATTTGAATGTGATGTTTGGATTAATTTGTTATATCATATCATAATTATTGTGATTTTTTAAAATTCATTATTCATCAAAAGTCGACACATATATATCTTATAACAGTATTCATATGAATTAATTTTTTATTAGTGCATTTGAATGTGATTTTTGGATTAATTTGTTATATCCATAAATTTTATCAGTGGTGTTACATTTCACAGTGAAAATGGAGAACGCAAGAGAATAAATTAAAACATATATATATATATATATATATATATACACACATAGATATATATATATATATACAGTCTTTGTCATACAAAATGGGACAATTATTGGTATACCTTTTTCTTTCAATTGGGACACTATGTCCATTACATTAAACAAAATGTCTGATTTCATAGACAAATATTTCAAGAAATGCAATGTCTTGCTTTGATATCCAAACATAATGATCATCATTCTTCGCTTGAAATGATGTCACTACTAGAGCTACTTCCATGACTTGGGTTATTTTCAGGAATGTTTTGTTCACGATGTTGATTGTTTTCTTCTTCTTCACCTTCCATCTACAAACATAAAAATAAACTGAAATGAGTGTATATACATTGGTGAGAATAATGAAAATTGCAATATTAAATAATATACATCAATGTAAATCGAAAAGAAAAATGACGTACCATAGCAACAATTGAATCATAAACTATACACATTCTTTCAAAACCATGTACCATGCCATCTTTCAAAATTTCATCTGTTGGCGCAGTTCCATACTTTGTTTCCTGCAAGTTTTATACCCCATAACAAATCATATATTTAATATAAAAGATGTTTTTTTCTATTAATTATAGACAGAGCTAAGTAAAACAAGATAGATAGATGCTTACAAATTCCACAATCAAATTCTGATATGCCAACATATACTCACAACCCATATTTAACCCAATTTCAATCAATTCGTCTGATGGTTCTTCTTTGTATGTTAGCACATGTTTGAAGACATTCAATGATGATTTTTGTAAAACAACTTAAAAAATACAAAAATGAAATCTAGTTAAGTTGTTATAAGGAAGTAACAATTACTCACAAACTTAGATATCAACCCTTTTCTTCCTTGTCGTCATGTTTTATGTGTTGAATGGGTTCCATTTTCTTTTCTTTTCTGCAAGAAAATACTTGAAAATTAATATTTAATGCTAAATTGTTTATTTATTTTACCTAATGATCGAAAAAATCAATGATTACATATTACATTTGAAGCAAGTTGTTGTTGAGATGGCTCCTCTAGCGATGCAATTTTGTCCATTTCTTTGACCATCTCCTTGTACACCTTTTTGGACATTCCTACTGGCATATTTCTGATATCAGCTCGTTCATCTTTTGAAATTTTCATAATCTTCCTGAAAATGTAACATGACAATAAACTATTTAATTTTTATATTGATATATGAAAAGTAAATATAAAAAAAGTGATATTTATAAATAATTCTAAACAAACATTTAAAGGAATATTTCTTTTTCATTCCTTCTTTTTTGTTGTTGTGCGTTTTTGCTATTAAAAGTATGACATGTCTCATTGACCAATTCTCTAGAAACTCTTCCTGCAGTTTAGATAAAATTTAGTTCTTGGAATTTGGTTCTTGGATTTATTTTTGTATTATGAGTGGAAAGAATGTCTATACATTCGTTCCACTAGATCCCTCACCACAGTTTTTCCCCCTTTCGTTAACCTCCAACACCACTCTAGATGAGCTAAGGAGAAATTAATTTTCATTTGCATGTTCTCTTTTTTTTCTTTTCTTAGAACAACATTCATTTTCTGATTTTTTGGTCCCTTTAGAACATTAAACAGATGTGACTTAATAGATTGTTTGACACATGTTATCTAATAATTTTTAGTACATTATTAATGAAAAATAAAAAAAGAAACTCATATGGGATCGATAGTATTTTTTCATTCACCTGATTCATCCTTTTGAAATGTTTCCATCAAGCTTTTACGCTCTTCTAGTCCTAGATCAGAAATAATATTATCGAGATTTGGCATTTTTTGGCTCTGCATGATACACAGTAAATAATACATATTAGTTAAACTTACATATAGTTCAAAAATAATATTTTTTGTTAATAATTTACAAAGAACTTGCCTTTTTTTCTTTTCTTGATGTGTTATCAATATTTTTGTTACTTGATCTGAAAAGGCATTTCTTTATCAATCTGAAACCTGTACCATATCATTCATTAATATATTTATAAATAAATTGTCAACTTTTCAGGTAAAAAAAAAATCTTAAGAAATCAGTGCGCCATTCATGGTGTACGCACCGACGTCGGTGTGTGGGGGTCTTATAAACGCACTGCAAAAACAATATAGTAGACCGTACGATGCTCTATGTCAACAAGTTTCACCGGTGCGTTACATGTTAACCACCGCACCGATTTACATAGAGAAAATAATAAAAATCGTCCAGTATTAGTTTTTATAGCATAAATGCCCCGCGCAAACAAGGGACCACCATACGGTGTGGTGCATTATATGTTACATGGTGCACCAATTAACACAATAAAACATTTTTTTGCGAAACAGCACATTCGCAGTGCGCCATAATGAAATAGTGCATTAGTGCCCTATTTTACATATGGTGCACTGATTAAAAAAAATAGTTTTTAAATTTTTATCACACAGTACTTTCATGGTGCGCTAGGATAATACAGTGCACTAGTGCGCTAGGTTACGCCAGGCGCATCAATAAAAAAAATTATGTTTTTTTTTTTAAATTCACGCAAGGGCCGACATGGATTGGGATCTGATTATGCAAGTCACCCTATGGGTTGGATTTATTAGGCCTATATATAGCAATACAAACCCTATAAATCTAAAATGAAAAGCCCTAATTCTGAAATCATAGAAATAAGGAGAAGAAAGGGCAGAAACAAAAAGAATGTAGGGTTTAGGCTAAAAATGGATTTTTATTTTTATTTTGTTTCTGAAAATGAAAAATAAATTGAAATTTTTTTCTTACTGCTTAAAAAAAACTACATAAAAAGTAAAAAAAACAATAAACATTAAATTTGTTTCTTACTGCGTAAAAAAATTGCAGAAAAAAGTAAAGAAACCAATAAAATTTAATCACGAGATCATTTGAAATTCTATGCTACAGGGTTTGAATTACTAGAGGTTTAGAATTCTGATTATCTGAATACTTCTATTTGAACGTATTTCGATGCTCCATAGTGCTCTTGTGCTTTGTTTCTCTAGGTATGTCTCCTGCAAATCTTTGGCTGGAAGTTTTTGCAAAAATAGTGAAATAATGAAAAGTGTTTAGTATTTAAAGAATTGTTTTATGAAATTAGATTTTTGTAAATATTTTGCCGCCCATTTTTCAATTTACGACTTTTTTTCACTTAAAGAAAATAGAGTTGCGCTTTTCTTATTTGTGATTATTCGTCACTGGTGCGTCACTTAATAGCACCGCACTGGTGCGTTCGTTTATAAAACAACACTAGTGCGCAATAACGAAAATGCACCAGTGCGGTAATCTGTACATTAGCACCGATAACAAGAAATCCTTTTTTAAGGCACCAAAATTACTTTTAGGTGTGTGCACCAAAATTTATTGTTGATTTTGCTCAAATGCAGGGAGAAAATATCATAATTATATCGAATGGACAATTCTTCAAAATCCAGCTCATTCCATAATATTTCTCAAAGTCCATCGTGGAGTTCTCCCTATCCATCTCGAGATGTAATATTTACTTCAGATTTTATTTATATTTTCATTATTAATTGAATTTATGTTTTTTATCCATGTCAATCATGCACAACTTAATTAAATTTATAATGTATACAAATTTGCAGGTTCATACAGATTCATAATCGAGTTCAGATGCATAACATATTCAAACAGCTCCAAAATGTTGGAAGCTCTTATCAGGAGCAGCATACTGCAAGGCACATTTGGTAGATGAAAATGGACAGCTACTTCACCCTGCTAATTGTAACAATATTGCATCTTCTAGCCACAATCCTGGGACAATGATGGTAATAATTACAATTTTTTGGTATATTGATTAATGTTATTATTTCAATGTCAAACCAATTAATCATGCAATATTGTCAACGTGGTTACTAATTGATATCATATATTTTGTACTAATCATGTTCAAATATTTTTTTTTAATTATTAGGATTCTAGTGATGATGAGCGACCTACCCACCATCTTCCATTGCACCCCACGACAATATCAAATCAAGAGAATATTGAATTAAGAGAAAAAATTATAGAGGAACGATACCAATAATGGTTGAATCAACCACTGATTCAATTCCCGCTACGTCCATATTCACCAATTAGGAATGACTACAGAAATAGTATTTCTTCACAAGCTGGCAATGGAGGCAATCAAATAGAGGTTGGTATGGATGATTACTTAAGGGATACGACTGCCATGGAGACAATGTTGTTAGATGCATTCCAAAATGATGATCAACTTGGGGATGATACTCATATTGCTGACACCTTTTTTGAAAGCCTTAAATTTGCTTCCACCACCCCTCTCTTTGGACCTGGTGGTTAGTCAAATTATACCTAGTTGGGGACAACAATGTTACTGTACAACTTGAAAGCAAGGTTTGGCTTGTCGAATGCATGTTTCTCGGAAATTTTGAGGTAAGTTACCATAAATTCCTCCCTTATATAAATTTTAGAAATATAATCAATACACAATGAACATTACAAATGGTAAATTTTATGAACGTTAATAATTATATCAGCATTAATGTACATTTATTAATATATTTTTCCATGATCACTAACTATAGGTTATTCAAAGATAAGTTCTTTCGAGTGATAATGTCTTTCCTAGTAGCTTCTAAGAGGCAAAGAAATTGTTGAAAATGTTGGGTGTTGAGTACATATCATATCATGCATGTCCAAATGATTGTATTCTATATAGAAAATATTATGCAGACAAAGAGATATGTCTAAAATGTGGGCATGAAATGTATGGTAAATAAAAAAAGAAGGGTAAATCACGTACTGGTCCTCCTTTTAAGATATTGAGGCACATGCATATTATCCCAAGGATTCAAAGGCACTTTTGTTGCAAAGAATTAGCTATGTTGCAGGGATGGCATGACTCACACAGAAGTGAGTTGGGAGTTATGCAAATCCCAACTGATTCAATATCCATGATGCACATAGAGGATACATGGCCTGAAAAATTCAAGGATGAAGTATAAAGTCTACGACTCAACATATCCATGGATGTCGTCAACCCATATTCCCTCCAAAACACCAAATATTTTGTTTGGCCTATAGTAGTGATCAATAACAATATACCCCCATGGTTGTCCGTGAAGAATGAACATCTTATATTGGCTCTCATAGTCCTTGGTAGAAGACAAGTGAAGAATATGGATGTCTACTTACAACCACTGGTAGATGAATTGAAGGAATTATGGGATGGGATAAATGTATATAATGTATCAAGAACCATCGCAGCAGAGAGAATTTTTACGTTGTATGGCATATGTGCTTACACGACACATGATTGTCCAGGCTTAGGAGTTTTCTCTAGTAAATTACATGTTTAATTTATTGATTTTTTTATATATGTAACAATATTCTTTCACATATTAGTTATTTAATTCGTTGTAATTGTTCTGATCTTCATGATATTATTTAACGTGCCATGCATATTAATTGTATACAATAATCTCGCAGGTCTTGTAACAAAAGGGTATTTTGGATGTAAATTTTGTGGACCTTATCTAAAATCTAGATGGTTCAAGGACCTACGAAATCCAGCGTATGATTGCTCCAGTGTATTCCTCCCAGAAGAAAACCCTTACAGAAGAGCAGCATCTGCTTTCAATGGTAAATGAGAGAGAACCCAAAGGCCTCCAATAACGACACCAGTTGAATGGCTTAGAGAATATGGGAGAGAGAAGGAGAAGGAGTTCATAGAAATGTTCGATTAAAATGGGGAGCCTATGTTCGATGATACAGAATTATTTGACACCTATGTTGAGAAATTGCCCATTGGGATGAAAAGGAAATCTATCTTTTATAACCTCCCATATTTGGAGCATCTTAAGATTACCCACTTATTAGATCCCACGCATATATTTAAAAATGTTTCATCTTCTTTATGGAGGCACATATCATTGAAACAAAGTGACACATTGGCTATTATGAAAGATCTTATTACTTCAAAAACTAAAAAGAAACATTGTCCAAGATGATTAGAAAGTACGGGATCAGAGGCAGGTGCTAGTCCCTCTAATTCATGGTATTTCAAAGAA
Organism: Pinus albicaulis; assembly: GCA_034641835.2. NCBI lineage: Eukaryota > Viridiplantae > Streptophyta > Pinopsida > Pinales > Pinaceae > Pinus > Pinus albicaulis. The sequence goes on from CM076581.1 coordinate 517,041,040, forward strand.
GCTGATGTCCCGTGGATTTTTAAAAAATATGATATTTCTTTGGCCAAGTAAGTTATAATGGGTGTGAGGGTGCCAACTTCATACAGGTCTTCACTATGACGCTAATTCACCGTGGATGACCATTTGTCGGGGTAAAAAATTGCATGACCATTTGAATCTTCTAAGAGTACGTATAATTTCAAAAGCATGATTTTATTATTTGTTATATTAATAAATTTTATCCCATGTGGGGATCATAAAACATAACTAATTTTGTATATTATTGCATGTGTTTATAACTTTGCGGTTTTATTATGCTTTTGTCATGCATGGTTGTGTGAAACATGAATTCCCTCAAGACCTAGGACATGCCATATCTAAATTATCTGCATTTGTACCTTGGATCACGTCAAAGGAGATTCATGTGGCTAGCATTCCACGGTGGCATTAAGAGATAGTTGAGATTGTTTGTATGTTTGAGAAGGAACTGTTGACGAGTTTCATGGACTTGCATGTTCATCTTCTAATCCACCTAGTAGATGAGGTTGAATTAGTTGGGGTGGTTTCTTGTCGTTGGATGTTCTTCTTAGGGAGGTACATGAAGAAATTGAAAGGTTTTGTTCAACAAAGGGGTAAACCCGAGGGGTCTATGGCAAAGGGGTACATATCATATGAGTCTTTCTATTATGCCAGTGCATACATCAAACAGATCAACAAGAGACCAGGTGCAGTGATTTGGGATGATGAAAGGGATGAAGACAGAAGAGAAGGGGAGTTTCTCCAAACGAGTGGAAAAAATCACTTGATAAAGAATAAGCGACTTATAATTTTTCAAATTTACCCAAAGTAAATATTCATGTTGAACTTCGATATAATGTATATTTTGATCTCTATGTACTATATAATGTCGGTTTGATTTCATCATCGAATGCATAAATTGAAGCAATCAATAAATTCTTTCTTTACAATTCTGAAGCGACACAACCATGGGTCGCATTGTACGAACAAAATAGGATGAAATGGGATAGTGATAGGAAAGAATTCAGACAGTTGAATGGTAGAAGTGTGCCTTATCCCAATCATTTAAAAGAAAATATGCCAAAAATATGCCCCAACAATTGGGTTGTTGACCAAGTCAGAGAGCAATACAGTGCAACCAGTCATTACCTGTGTGTTGAAGAGGATGCACTAAATGTAGGGATTGGGTGCAACAACTCAGTAATAATATATTTAATTTATATGTACATTTGAAACTTATAAGACATCTATATTTCATTTTTTAACTATTGGGTTATTATAAGACACGTGACACTATGATTTTTTTAAAATTTTTATAATAGATGCATTTGTTCCCATCTATGTGGGCATATGGACACCATTTTTGCACAGAAAATGTCGATGCTGAAAACATCACACAAGACTGTGGAGTGGAAGTCGAGTTGGATCAATCTAGACGATCTAACCACTGTGATCAAAACCTAGTATGAGGGACGTTAGGTTACGTCGGAAAGATACAAGAGATCATTGAAGTGGATTTATCTTCTTTCCAATGTGTTATTTTTAGGTGCAAGTGGTGGGACACCTTTGATCGGAATAATGTAAAGGAAGATCGTGATAGTAGGCTAATATGTATCAACTCGAGAAAGATGTGGGATGAAGCTAAGGAGCCCTATGCTTTCCCTAAACACTGCAACCAGGTGTTTTTTTACCCAGATGTGTTGGATAGGGGTTGGTGGTTCGTATTGAGACATGACCCTAGATCAAAACATATTTTTGAGAACAATAGTGTTATCATGTCATGCAAGCTGGAAGATAATGAGGATGATCATGAAAACCGAGAGTGATATGGTACATGTGTTATTTGATCATCAATATTTATACTTTTTAAGATGGGTTTTTCGAAACATTATAGTACGTATTTTGAATTAATTGGTAATTTGCATTGTGTTAATGTTAAAATCAATATTTCACTTGATAATTTGCAATTATGTTGATCTCAAAAACAATGGGTACTGTATAAAGTTCTTTTTTTATGTAAGATCATAATAAAATAATGATATTTCTAAAGCACATGAATTTATTTGCATTATTTTCTGAACTTTATTATGTTACAATAATTCATATTATTCTAGATTTATTATTTTACAATTATTTAAAATTTTACAAATTTACAAATTTACAAATTTTAATAAAATCTTTTCTCATTAATACAATTAAAATTTTACAAATATTTTACATACAATTACAATTTTAGAATTTTACATACAATTAAAATTACAATTACAATTTTACAATCACAATCATTTCACAGTAATACAATTAAAATTTTACAAATATTTTACATAGAATTAGAATTATAATTACAATTACAATTTTACAATTTTACAATTCCACGTACAATTACAATTTTACAATTTTACATATATACAATTACAATTACAATCATTTCACAATAAATTAAATATTACAATTACAATTAATGCAAATACAATTACAATTTTAGAATTTTACATACAATTAGAATTACAAATATTACAATTTTACAATATCATGATCATTTAATATTAAATTAATTAATAAACATCACGATCATGCTAACCATCGTACAAACATCATATTTGACTAAAAAACACATTCAAATTCACTAATATCATCATGATCATGATCATCTAACAAAACACAATTAGTATTATATAACATTATCACAACACAAACATCAAATATACATCTCATGTGAAATAACTGCTATCGCATACACATCTATCTGCAACCTGCACATTAAATGAACATATCTAACATGACCTAACAATATACACATCATGATGATCACCAACATGTAAATTAAGTACAACTGCAACATGAACATAAAATACATGGTCCATATATATATATATAACTAAATAATGTATAAAATATACAACTGGAATATAAATTTCATCTATCAACTGGTGGTACATCATCAATAGCAGTACTAGTCAAGGCCTGCTCAGTCAATGGTGCGGCCTCGACAAGTTGATCAGTTGATACATGCTGATCAGGATCAACTTTCGGCTGCTCATCGTGATGACTGGACATGGTTGATGGTCTAGCCTGCTCATGATCATCGTGATGACTGGACATGGTCGATGGTCCAACTTGCTCTCCATGATGACTGCTACTCGATGCTAGTGAAGGCTGCTCATCTAGCAAGGCATGATGTGAACGATGATCACTCCCTTGATCATGATCATGAGATGATGCGTCGACGCTGCTCGCGGAATGTTGATCACGTGTTGCATCTCGACCACACCTATAACGTGCAAGGGTCCTCCTCAGCCGTGTAACTAAGGTTGTACCTCCTACGACATGCCGCATCAGGTTTTACATGTCATGCGGCATGCCTCTCCACATATGTACCAGCCTACCATCGGCCTGTATGTCTCTCATAGTAGTGAGCCCGACTCCCGCCTCAACAATAAATGCATAGAGTTGGTTGCCCAACTCCATCCTCAATCTTCTATCAAGCCTACTACATATAGCAAAAGGCGGTACTAGCACACCAGCAGGAGCAGGTCTCTCGGCACTGGCCTCCTGATGATCCTTAGCATCTGGCATATCCTGATCATCATCAGGATCCATGCCTGGATCATGTGGTGGTGTTGTCATGTCCTTTCCATCAAAATACCCAATGTCTACAAAATATATACAAGTACAGAACAATAATTAGACAATTTCATTACACAATTTAATAAAAACAAGTTAAAGAACATGTTAGAATAAATTTAAATAAAATAGTAATATTACCTCTATCATCCAACGACTCATCATCTTTGAAGAGGATGTTGGAACGCCCTCGCCAATTCAAACCAGCATAAGGACAGGGGACCATAATGAGGGGATTATCTTCAATACTGGCTAGCAACTTCAATGCATCATGTGATATCCTCGCGGAAAACACAGTATCGCCCCTCTTAGGCATCATTTGTCCCCACATGTGCATCTGTGCTTCCAACATCGGCCTACGAGGCTACCAAATAAAAGTAGGCCTTGTCTCTGGAAACCTCTCAAAAAATAAACAAAAAAGCTCTAAAGCAAAAGGGAAGTTGACCCTCCCTTGTGCATGAGCAAGACATCTATCTAAGGCTATATAGAACTGTCGCAAAAAAATGGCAGACCACCTTACAAGTCATGGCTCCTATACTAAAGAATCAACATAATATAGAAGCGAGCAACTAATGTGTTGCCCGTCACTGGTGTTGTGTGAAACAATCGAAATCATAAGTGAGAGGCACCTCACCTCCTGACTACCAAATGCAGTAATACGTAACTGACCTCCAAAGACCTGAAAATCTGAAGGAGACAGTATATCTGTGCTAATGTATCTCGGGAGTACACTAACTGACTCCCTGCTGCATAGCCGACTGAAACCTTTGGGAACGAGGGAAAATCCACCCCTCTCCTCGATAGCCCTGTAATGAAATATATGTCCTCCTCAGTGGGCGTGTACCACTGGTTAGGACCAACCCTGAAAGCCTGTCGGTGGGCATTCCACTCGCGGATAAGATGTCTTAAAAACACACCATGGCCCTTTAGGGAAGTAGCCTCCTCATAGAACTTGAGGATGCCTACCTGCCTCAGGAGCCCCTGGGTAGCTATTGTAATAGGGTGAGGGTACACATTTCTCTCCCTCTCTCATGCCTCGCATAGGCGAACCATGTTATACTGGTCCGCCTGTTGTTGTTGTTGTTTTTCCCCCTCTTCTCTCCTTTCACATCTCTGAATGATTGACATTAAATACAATTTTTTTATTAAATGAGACATGTATTTTTTTTAATAGCATCTTTTTTTGTCGCGCATCCGCGACGATGCACCAGAAAATATTCAGCGCACCGGCGGTAGTGCACCTAAAAATTTTCAGTGCACCGTTGACTACGGAAGGTTTCGAGAGTGCGGTGCGCTGACTAAACTCTATGCCCTGGGCTGTATAGTTCGGTCAGTGCACCGACCTTATGACATCATTACATATTCAACGGTGCGGTATTTTACCAGGTTGCACCGTTGACCTTATTGAAATACAGAATGCAGTGCGCTGACAAAAATACCCACCCCGGAGTAGATAATTAAGTCAACGCACTGCATTGCTGCTATTCCACATGGTCAATGGTGCGGCCGGGTAACCGACCGCACTGCACTTTTTTTTAAAATTTTAAAATAACACGTTGCGCCTTTTGGTACCACCTCGGAACTGGTGTGAATATCGTTAGCACCGGTTGCGGTGTGACCTGTAAATCTACAGGAAACATTGCGAACCGGTGCGAGTCGAATGGCTCAAGCACACTGCGCAACAATTTTTTTCTTTTAAATGGTTAATTTTAAGCTAATTTGAAATTATAATCGACTAAAAGGCTTAATTATGGAAAAACAAGAAAAATACTTGTACATTTAGTCGTCGAGGAGGCATATTGGTTGTAGAATTTGAAAAAGAAAATTTTCCCACCGTTTTGCAAAATTCAAGCTGGAGATTGGTGGGCAATGCACAACAGCAATGCATGCAATGGGTGCAATGGGAGCATCGATGTCAGGGCAGCTCAAACAAGGATAAATTTCACCAGTGCTTGAGAGCTCTAGAGCACTGATAAAAGTGAAAAATGCAGTTTTTTTGCCGTAATTTGTTTTTTATTTAACCCTGTTCCGGTGTGCAGGGTTTTATAGGTGCACCGGTGCAGTTTCTTAAAATCGCACCGGGCGGGTTTTGTTTTGGCGCAGGGTTTTAGAATGCACTGGTGCAGAAATATTGTAAAGAACCTATGCGCTATAATAATAAGACACATCGGGCTGGTTTGTATGGAGCACATGGTGTATGGTGTGCCAATGCTTTGTGCTCACCGGTGCTTTCTCTTGTTGAATGCACCGATGCGGTTTAGGTTGATAAGCGCATCAGACGAAAAACATCCATAAAAACCTCCGCCCGCTAGCCTCCTCTAGTAACCTCTGCTAGAAATGGATGTCTGGGGTATTTTTATAAGGGGTTCCTCAAAAACATTCACTAGAGGGTCTTTTCCTTGTAGTGTGGACAAGCATAGAGACTTGGTCGAAATGATAATATTCACTATGTATTTCATTTTGTGTAACAAATGTGTAATTTTCTACAAACTATCGACAAAATGGTCCCTAGTGCAAAAATTTCACGGGATTTTTGAATTGCAAGTCATGTAATCGAGCTCTATGAGAATGGTTGGTGTATTTATAATTTTTTGTCTCAAACTTCTTCAAAAACTCTATCACAAAACTTTCTTCTTCTTGTAAAAAAATCCTTCTAACACTCGTACTAGTACTTGAACCAATCGTGTATGGATATATTCATATCTCTTACATTTCACTTTTATGCTGGAAAATGATTTATCATTCATATCAATAGGATATTTGTCGTGAAACAAAGTCAAATTTCCACAATGGTCACTTTTTTTGCCACAAACACATTTCTTTTGGTAAAATCATTCATGATTTTCTCTTCCACGTATAATTTCAAATATGAAATCATGGATAGTGGAAGGAGGAGGTGAACTTTTCCAAAATTTTTGACCAAAATTAAGGAAGGTGTCAAAATATAATTGAAATTCCACGTGATAACGACAACAACAAGTGTCGTGTACAGTGATAGGTTTAACATACCATGGTTTTTGTTGCACAAAATTCTTGATTGAGACATTAATTCCATGAGTCTCTTCTGTGAACTTATTGAAAAACTCTATCTGAGTGGTGTCCAAGATATGTTTTGAATGTTATTCATACTGATTTTGTGCTATTCTTTGCCACATCACATCCCTTACTTTTGGTGAAACACGTGAATTTTTCATCCAATATTCATATATTATTTTCTTAACATATTATCCAACTCTATATTTGTATGGTTTCCTACAAATAACTGTCCAACAAGAAAGCTCGTCATTTTCATCTATTTTCAATCAAAAATCCCTATGCTTGTTCAATGTTTTTCGTGAGGTCCCTAATATTTTTGCCATAGATTTTACCAAACGATTTTATTTATTACTTGATGAAACTATTGTTATTTGTATTTCTCTACGTACATTTAGCTCATTTTTCTTTCTAGATATTCCAAATGATTTTAGAGCATTATTTATATTTTAAATCACATTTTTCTTCACCTTTTTATCTTTTGTTGATTTTCAAATGCCCAATAGTGTTGTAGCTTCTTTTAATTTCTTCGATGTTAAGAGACCTCTCAAAAAATGAGCTTGAACTATCACATTTTCATCTTTGATGAACTTATCAATAATGAGCTTAACACAATATTGTATGACATGGTAAGCTTTTTTATCTCCATATGTGCCAGTGTCGACATTTTGTAGCATCTCATCATCAATATTGATTTCATCTGTACATATGAGAATTTAATGTAAATGAGTATAAATATACATTAAATAATTAAATTTAAAAATATATTTCATGAAATTGAAACTAATAAATATGTATAATTTCAATAATACATGACATATACATATATACCTAAGGGTGGTTCAACTTCTTCACTTGAATCTCTTTGAACATCTTCAACAACATCATGAATCATTGGTTCATTTTCTTCTTTAGTTTGTCTTTCAACATTTTCAATCTCATCATCAATGTTACGAGGAAAATCTCTCTTTGTTTACATTGCAAAACAGTTTTCAAATTATTTTGTCAAATAAAAATTAAATTCCACAATACACTATTAAATTTAAATATCATTTATAATATCTCCATTTACATACCTAGTTCAACTTCTTGTTGAGATTGATTTTCCCTTTCAAAATTTAAGCGTTCTTCCTTCTTTCTTTTGTAATAGTTTCTCGGGTAATCTCTACAAGCCTCATTGTCTCTAATTCGATCACATTTTCTCTTATAATTTACTTGATTCCCTATGATAATTCAATCTATGTATATTTTTAAAATCAATCCAAAAAAAAGTCACTTTCAAAATTCAACCAAAAAAAATCGCTTTCAAAATCCAGCAAAAAAAAATCACTTTCAAAATTCAATCTAAAAAACTCACTTTCAAAATTCAGCCAAAAAAACTGACTTTCAAATTTCATCCCAAAAAACTCACTTTAAAAATCCATCCAAAAACAATTTTGTCGAAAAATTAGATTCAAAGAAGTTTGGTATTCAAAAGTTGCACATGAAAAATGTGAGTACGAAAAATGACATTTCAGCCGAGTTTATTTATAGCATGAAGTCTCTTCTACAAAATTGTATCCTCTATCAATTCTACATGAGTATTTGGTTCCAAATCCTTGTAAAAGGCATGACTTGTTCATCTTCCCGATCCAAAATGGAAAGCTCATAGAGCTTCATATTTTCTACATTCACAATTGAGTAAATGTGCATGTATGGGGGTAGAATGAGTTTATAGGTGTTATCTCCCACCTTTTCCAATATCTCAAATATGTCACAGAGCCTTGATTTTCTTACCAAGCCCCTGTAGTTTATCCTTATTCAAATATAACCATGCTATGTCTCCCACCTTGATTGAATTCTTTATTTTTAGTTAAACATGCTTGGGCTTCTATTTTCCCTATTACCCTTACAACATCACCTGTACTTGCAGGTGTATCTGCTTTATCTTCTCAACAACCTTTTTTTTCCCTTAAGGCATCCTCAATGAGATCCTCCCTCACTACTCCTTGCTACCATATGAAATATCCAAAGGTGAAGGTGGAAAATATCCAAAATATATTTTAGTGGGGGCTTACCAGTAGAAGTGTGGACTTATTTGTTATAAGAGTGATGTATATATACCAAATTTCCATGCCAAGTCCTTAGATGATTCTGACTATAATCCCTCAAAAGATACATCAAAGTCTTGTTGACTACTTTTTCTTACCCATTTGTCTATGGAAGGAATGTTGTTGACATCTACAACTTCTTGTCCCACAATGTAGCCCAAAATGCACTAAAAAATATTGGGTCCTTATCTGAAATGATGCTCCTTGGTATCTCAATGCACATCCATACATGTCCAAATAATAAGTTTGTTGCTTCTTTCTCGTTGATAGTATTTGTATAGGGAATTAGAACACACATATCGCTAAACTTGTCAAACATTATGAACAAGTAGTCATGTCCCTTCCTGGTTGTTGGTAAACCTCCCGGAAATTCCATGGAAATGCTTTCCCAAGGATGAAATGGTATAATAAATGGAAAATATAGACCTTGTTTCATATTATCAGGCTTGTTGGTACAAGAAAGCATGCATCCTCTTATGAACCTAGCTACCTCTTCGTGCATCCCGGGCCAGTACACATACCTCTACAAGTTTTCCATTGTCTTCCCTACACCAAATTTCCCTACAACCTTGTATGAGTGAGCCTTTATGATTGAATGCATGTGACTCACCTTTAAGAACACATAACTTCTCTAACCTATAGAGTAACCCATTTTGGATATGGTAGTCAACATTATTGTCACCATCATGCACATGAATATGGCTTTGCAACTACTAAGACAACTCCTTGAAGTTATATTCCTTTATATATGTGTATATGTATGTATTATAGATGAAATGCTCCTTGTGCATGAAATTTACAAAAGTTGTGATCTTTAAATATGAGTGGCCTTGAAAGCATGTCTACCAACTTGTTTGTATTTCTCTTCTTGTAAGTTATCACTAAATGAAACTATTGTAAAAACCCCATCCACTTGTAATGCATGGTATGTTATTGCTTACTCTAGGCTTGTAGGTACTATAGTGGTTGGTGATCTATGTGGATTATTGTCTCCTTTCTCATAAAATAGTGTTTCCATTTCTTCATAATTTGCACCAGGGCATAGATCTCATTGTCATAGGTAGGGTAGTTGAGAACCCCCCCATGAAATACAACAAAATTATAGCATAGAGCCCTTCCTCCATGCATCAAGACCATTCCCAGAGCATGACCACTTGCATCTATCTCCAATTCGAAGGGTTGTTGCAAGTTTGGTAATGCCAAAATCAGTGCTTGATTGATCTTCTTCTTTAACTCCTCAAAGGCCCTCTACTAACCCTTTCCCTACCAAAAACTATTGCCACTCGATGTTATGGTGTGGAGTGGTATTGGTATTGTTGAAAATTAGGATATGAATTTTATTAGGTATTATGTTTCCCCAATTAAACTTTTGACCTCGGAAACATTAGTAGGCACCAACCACTTCATGATGGCATCCATTGTAGTAGGATCTATATTCATCTCTCCCCCACCTATCACATATCTCAAATACACCAAATATTGTTGTGGAAACTCACATTTATTCATATTTTCCAATAATTGGCGCTTCTTTATTGTCTATGGCACCTATATCAAATGTGAGTTAGCATTGTGTTGGACGGATAAGTCATTCTTGTGGACAATACAAACCTCCCAAGTGTCCTATGGACAGCTAGCAACAAATGAACAAACAAAACTACCTTTCTCTAGATATATTGTGATTCATAACTAAATGCTATAAAGGTTTAACAATCTTACCTTTAATCCAACGCTTGTTTGTAGTAGTAGTCCTTCAGTCGCCCGAAAGAGTTATCTTAGAAGATCTGCAATAAAAAACAAACAAACATCAAATAGCACCTACATAGCATATATTCATAAATCATATCCATTATAGTGATCAAGGAATCCATAAAATAAACCAATCAATTGACAGCTTATTGAGAAAAACGGATTTATTTGTATTAACTTAAATAAGGAAGAGCCTTACAACCGTGTCCGCCTTGATGTCACACAGGCCTTCTTAGGGTCCGGAACACGCGTTTCCTTTACTCTGATCAGCCTTGCACTCTTCCAACCAAGATGCATATAGGTATGTAATCCTTCCCACATGAAATCTCAGTTAAAAGGGTCTAAGTTTCAACAGCACTTTGCCTCCAACAATACTAAAACTTCAACTCATCAATTGTTAACCTTTTGAGGCTGCCCTATGCCTCTTTTTATAGTGCAAGAGAGGAGGTTACAGCTCCATACAAGAAGGGATAAAATCCTCCTTCAAAGGGATTAGTTCCTTACATCAAGGGGTTACCTCCTTATTGGATGGGATGCATGAACATGAAAGGAGTGAACTTTCCACCGCAGGAATGTTTCTAGAAGCTTACAAAAATGAATTAAATTGAGCTTCTAGATTTTACTTGTGCCTTTTCTAAACTTTTATAGGGGTCTGCACTTTTAATAAACATAAAGTGCACTTGGATACGCATGATTTATAGCCAAAAGGTGCGGGACCACAGGAAAAACTAGGATAAAGTGTGGTACCAGAGTTTTAAGGCTTTTATGAACTTTTCTCTTAGTTTCAAGGCTTGAATTTGGGAACTTTGATATTGTAGACTTCCAAGGGAGTACTAAAATGTCATGGTGAAAATTTTCAGTGTAACAGATTTCCCCCTAAAGTGCGAAGTCTGTAATAGATGAAGAGTGAGTTTGTAATGTATGAAGAGTGAAGTACTTTATCATTTCAAGGATTAGCCTGTGGACACCCCAGTCGGAACCTGTAAAAACATTCAATGCAAAATGTATATATGTATATATATCATCACTGAGGTAGGCATTCCCATACTCAGATAAAAAAATAACTAAACTTGTTCTGATATAGAAATGATTTTAATATTACATCAATATTGTAGACACAGCATGGATGCAGCCATCTGTAATGAATAGTCTACTGCATAATGAATAATAAAACTCCTCGCAGCCTGGATGGTGGAAACTAGATCCAGGGTCTTGATTTTTTCTTCCCGAACTAGTACGATTCTATCCATGCAATTAAATGTGTTGAAGTTGAACATGGTAGAACCCACTTGATTACTAGTCAATGATGTGAATTGTTAACAAGTGTGAGAGAAACCACCAATAATGAAAATTTCTCTCAAAGTACTCAGTACAATCCATGAAATGTGAATAAGTGATCTGAAGTTGAACATTTCACGGAATCGTCCAATCTAAGGTCAATTATGAAACCTGTCGTCGAAGGCGAGAAACCTTCTATTTAGGCATGCAGATTCCAAGGTACTGACGGATTCTAGATCAACTTCCTAGATGATGAGCTGACGTCGATAGAAAGTGATCCATCGTAAGCAAGCTCATGACATGAAACCATAGATCAATTTTTGAAGAAATGTTTTGCAAGGACTGACTCAGGGATGGTCAACGCGAATGGAGACAAATATTTGCAGATGAATGGTTTGTTTGACTGTCCTCTTGAACACATAACGACACTGCAGATGGTTTGGTGACAATTTCCCTAAGCTAATACCCAGAAACCGGCTGAAGACTTTCAATGTGGTTTGATTAACTGATGGGCAAAGGATTTCCCAACCCAGGTAGAAGTGCGACAAAAGTGTCATGTTCAAGAGTGGTGTAATGCTTTTACAAATCAAAGTGTAACAAATGAATCTATTTTTCTCTCTTTTCCCCCACCATTTCTGGAAAGTACCTCTTTATTTTTGACAAGCTTGAGGAGGATAACATTTTCTTGTTTATAAGCTCATCCTTCGGATGAGTCCAACTTAGTTTAAAATCAAACCCTAAGAAGGAGTGGTACGTTCCTGTTTGTAATCGACAGGTCCTTTCCTGTTAAATTTTAATGATTCCATTGTAGGAGAAACTCGGTGTTTTTCATTTTTAGGGATTCAGAAGAAAAAACTTAAGAAAACTCCATGGGTGTAATTTTTCGTAAATTTAGTCTCTCAGGCCCGAAAAACGATAAAATAATGCAAGAGAGAACTCTATTGACCATGATTAGTCAATGTATACCTTTTTCGTAAATATTCCATTTCATTCCGGAAAAGGGGTAAACTTATATTGAAGGGACGACCGTTCATTTCCTTTAACGAGTTCGAATAGTCAAGTACTCGGCAATCTTTTCATTTTTAGAGAGTCTGAAAAAGGTCTTAAAAGAGGACTCCAAGGTTTCGCTTTTTAATAATTTTCAAGAGTCCGAAAAAGTGATAAAAGTGTACTCAGTAGTTTCACTTTTTTTGTAAATTTTAACGAGTTCAAAAAAGGGATAAAAATGTACTCATGTGGTTGAATTTCGATTTAATTTACGAGCAGGAAAAGACGGAAAGAACTCGGCATTTTCATGTGTTTTACGAGAATGAAAGATAGCAAAATAATCTCGAGATTTTCATGAGTTTAACGAGTCTTGAAAATAATAACCAAAATGGATTCAAGATAGGTTTCATTTTTAAAAAATATTGAAACAGAGAAAAACTATGCTTCATATAGGTTTCATTTTTACACAAGCTTGAAACATAGGAAAAATCATGCTTGAAAAAGATTTTAATGCCCCCCAAACGTAACTGCTAGAGCGCATGCCCCCCCAACTTCATTTCATTCAACTAAAAGACTATTGGTAATTAATAGCTGGATGGAATGAAGGTTCATTTACGAGATCATATGAAAGACCCGACCTAAAACTGTAAGAAAATTATGCAAAAACTGAAATAACTAACCTAAATATACGACTTAACATTTACGAGATCTAGTCAAAGACTCGACTCAATTAGGGGAGGATTTGTTTCATTTTTTAATGAGCTTGACATAGGAAAAGAACTATGCTCAAGGCAACATGTTTCATTTTTTAACGAGGTTGACACAGTAACAGGAACTATCCTCACCTACATGTTTCATTTTTTAATGAGGTTGACACAGTAAAAGAACTGTCCTCAAATCTACTCTCTACAATCTACCTATATAACCTACTGATTCATTTTTTAATGAGGTTGACACAGGAAAAGAACTATCCTCATGGCCCACTGATTTATTTTCTAAAGAGGTTGACACAGTAAAAGGAACTTTCCTCTTGATCCACTGATTCATTTTTAACGAGGTTGACACAGTAAAAGGAACTTTCCTCTTGATCCACTGATTCATTTTTAACGAGGTTGACAAAGTAAAAGGAACTTTCCTCATACCTGATTCATTCTTTTACGAGGTTGACTTAGTAATAGGAACCATCCTCATACCAACTGATTCATTTTTTAACGAGGTTGAAACAGTAAAAGGAACTATCCTCATGGAAGCTTGTTTCATTTTTTGAACGAGCTTGACACAAGAAAAGGAACTATGCTCTCGACTAACTGATTCATTTTTTAATGAGGTTGACACAGTAAAAGGAACTATCCTCACCAGACCTCTTGATGATGGCTTCCAAATGGAAGAAACACATGTCAAGGGACGCACCTCGATCATGGCTTCCAAGAGGTCTTCATCAGATGGAAGAACAATTCTCTGGAAGGAACACATGTCAAGGGACTGAAAAGGGATAGGAACATCGCGTTCAAATAATCCCATAGAGTTTTCCATGTCAATTACCGGATCTAAGTCAAAGGAAGTCGATCAAACAGTGAGAGGCTTGCTTGCATCAGTAACTGAAAACATGGGACTGGTTGCCACATAATTAACCCGTGGCGTTGTAGATACCACTTTAGTAGAAGGAAATTTTAGGGGTGTCAGATTATTGGTAGTTGAATCAAGACTAGGGAATGAAATTTGGTCAGCAGTCACAATGGTTCCATTGTGAGGGAAAGACATCACGCGAAAGAGTGTCGATACGACAACTTTCATTGCATATACATAGTCTCGCCCAAGGATTAAATTGAAATCCAAGGGGCCTCGAACTACCATAAGATCAATACAAACAGTTTTACCTTCCAAAGTAATAGAAAAATTAGGAAGGATCCCTAAAGGTTCACTAATAGTTCTATTAAAAGCTTTCAGATTTTGTGTAACAGGCACAAGCTGAGGGAAACCCAAAGCTTTCCAAGCAGTTGAGGATAAAATACTAACAGAAGCACCTTCATCTACATGTGTGCGACATATGTTCATACCACCAGCCTTCACAATGATTTGGAAAGGGATAGAGGAAGGAATACGTGGTTCTGTCAATCTATTCCAATAAAAGGAAAAGACCTCTGTACTTGGAGGGGGTTCTGTAGGAACAGGTGAAATGCCCCTTGGCGTAGAAGAATCTGATGTAACAAGAAGAACCTGAGCGGTATGAAGTTCACTCACTTCAGGGAGAGTGGGATTGACCCAATGTGAAATCGAATCGACCACTTGATAAACTAATGGATTATCAACCTGAGTGATATTAGTTTCACTCTCCAATGGAAGAGTGGGATTGACTGTACTTGAAATTAGATCAATCACTCCGTCAGTTGATGGTAGGTTGGGAGAAAGTTGATGGTAACCAGTTGGAAGTTTTTTTTGTGGAATAGTAAGGTTTTCCAACAATTTTGAGGCTTCATCCATTTGAGGGAAAATGTGAGTTTGATGACTCCCTTTGCATAACCTACAAGGAAACCTAACTTTACCATTTTTCCCAGGAACCTGACTATCACTGGTTGATGGATCAACGGTAAGTTGTTGAGATTTTTCTAACCATACTTCCAAGACCTTTGGAATACCAGGAAAATTGATAAGGAAGTGGTCACCCTTTCAAAGCTTTCAAGGGAATTTGGGTTTACGATGCATGTTGGAGGTTTCAGCAACATTACTAACATTTTACAGCCATGTTTGGTTGGTTGACTTCTTTCTTATTTTTCTTCTTCTTCTTCTTCCCTTTCTTCTTCTTCTTAGCCACTTGTTTACTAGCATGAAGGCTTTTACCAAGCGAAGAGGAAGAAAGGGAGGAATACATATTGGGAAAAGAAGGTAAAGGGTAAACATGAGGTTGGTGATGTTGAGATGGTGAACTCTATTGAGGTGAAGCATCCGGTTGAAGTGGAAAAATTGGAGTATTCGGGGCCAACAAAGTTGAAAATAACCATACCAGTAAACCTATTGTAAATCCAGGTAATGAAAATGTAGCCATATAAGGAGGACCAAAATTTCCAAAGCAAGGAAAAGTACTAGGATTCTCATTAAGAGGGGTTCCTTGGTTGGTAAATTCCGGAATAGTTGCCATTATATTCAACTTTAGTGAATTGTATTAACAATTTAAAATAAAATTAACAATTCACAATTCACACCTAATAATTAAAATTCACAATTCACACCTATGGTCTCTAAAAGTAAAAACAAACAAATGAACACGCGCTATCAAATCTAGGAGTCAAACCACACACAAATAGTAGATTCCCGCACTAAAAACACTAGTTGGTGATGAAATCCAACATTGTAGAATTTTAATGCAGAAATGGCGGTTGGAACAGTTACCCCGACAACCTGCTTAATGAAACAGACCGGTGCAAGTTTCTCCACTATACCATCTCGAGTGAAGATAACCCTTCGAAGAGTCCAAGTGAGTCTAGCCGACGTCTGTTCCAGGTACAGTGGGATCTTCCCTCCACCGTCACCTTAGGAAAGAATCCTAAAGATTATGGCCACTAAGGTTACCAACTGAAACAAATATGCCGAGAACCCCCTAATAAATTACACACACGCAAGGGCAGGGTAACAGCTCAGTACGCCAGGAAGCCATCGACGCAATCAGGGTTTACGTGGTGACCCGGACTCTCGGCAGCCAGGTACGATGGGGTTTACCATTGTTAATACGTGTATATCTTCTATCATTCCAAATGAGGAAGGATTGATTACCTCACTAGTTCGGATATGATCTCGTGCTTGACTCTTTTAGGAGGAGCTTCCCAGAGCATATATGCTACTATTGGAATTTTCCTACCGCAAGATCGAATACTTGTTTGTTTTAGTGTCTTGGAGATTTAACTAAATCCTATTCCAAGACACTAGCCTGAGCTTTGTTGGTGGAAAGAGCCCTAAAAATGTAAAAATTACTAGATGAATTTTAATTAAGCGCTGTGTTATTTGGGTTGTTATTACTCAAAAGGGTAAATGGATATGAAACCAATGGTGTTATGACCCAACCCAAAACTAAATTCAATCGAATAGGATAATGTAATATTTTCAATTCAATGAACCCTAATTAAAGTAGGGAGAGAGTTTCCCTTCAATTCCAACAATGCAAAAAATTAATTAATAAGAGAAAATATAACAAATTCTCTAACCCACTAACTTCATCAAGAAAAACTAATGCTAATCAATTCCATATTTTTTTATTTTTGTGTTTTTAAAACAAGCATAAAAACATGTAAATTCAAATTAAAAACTAATCTAAATCTACGATTGATTTTTTTTTGAGAATGTAAGCTATGCGGTTGTAATCACACAATTCACATAGAAACTATGCAAATGTAATCTGTACACATTTTTCATTCATATTACGAAAATGAAAATTCTAATTATGCAAATGCGATCTATGCAGAGAATTCTCAAACACAATATGATTACAATGTAATCTAAGAACCAATCAAGTGTAAGTAAAAGAAAAATTGGGCGAGAGTTCCAAAAGATAAAAAAAAAACATTCAAAGGCGTTAACACTCATACACAATTGCAGCGCCCCCCCCCCAAGCGAATGAGGGGGAAATGTTTTTGCAAAAACAAAAGCAAAAAGATGAAAAATTGTGAAAAGACTAAGACAAACCTCCAAGTAATTACCAAAGGAAATCATATTAAGAATTTCTCAAAAAAGAGACTCAAAACACCCAATTGACTTAACAGAGATTGATGAGATGAAAATTTTTCTAAAAGAAACTCATAAACAAGGCTTTTTGACAGAAAAATACAGATATGGGTAGATGCTAAGAATCCTAAATTAAATCTAGACTAAGCCTGAAAAGGAAATTTTAAGTTTTCATAAAATTTTCTAGGGTCCGCAAGCTCCAAAGTAAACAGGTGCGGTACCGCACTGGTTACTCAAGAAAATTGTAGAGATGACCGCACTTTGCATGAATGCAAATTGTGGAGATCAAAAAGCTTCAAGAAAACAAAACTTTTCAAAACTTTTCAAAGTACAAAAAAATTAAACTAAGCCACTCAAACCAGTATACATCAATCAAGAACCAGAAAAATCATTTTCTCAAGTCAAAACAAAAGGAAAACCAAAAATCCAATCATTCCC